>CM022950.1:37807512-37867469 GCA_012931725.1 Litsea cubeba
TCAAGAAGTATTCTTTACAATGGCGGGCTAGTTTTTCTTGATTAGAGCTATGGATGAAGGTAAGTAATTGCCTTTTTTATTTATTTAGTAGTTCTAATTTATGTTCCATGATTATGTGTTTAATGATGAATAGGCTTGTCTTCGTGCCCTAGGCAAATCTCTAGTTTTAATTCTAAAAATAAATTTTGATTTTTGACTATTCATGCTTAGGTTTGATACAACATGCTTAGGATTTGGATCTTTTGATGGTCTATACTTATCTTTGATGGATAGTTCTTAAATTATTTTTATTCTTTTATGAGATGAAGGAAGTCTTTTGTTTTGAATTTTTATGATTAAAAAGGGATTTTAAAAGTTAGATTTTCCAAATTAAAAACATTGATTTGTCTTTGATTTGAAGGCAAAATTGGAATAAGTTAGGGTTACTTGATAAATAATTGGTGGATGCTTATTGGATTCCTATGCTGTAATCACTTTCATTAATTCGTAGTTTTCATCTTTCTAAATTAGTTGCTTGTTTTTATTTCTAAATACTCAAAACTTTTCTTAATTGTTAGTTAATTAGTTTTCTTAATCTAAAAGTTTCTTTAATTAGCTTCCTATGGGTTCGACCCGTTCTTGCCACTGTCTCAACTAGACACCCGTGCACTTGCTGTATTTTATGATTGATAAAGATCACATCACCCCTCGACCCCTTGCCACCTCTTTTATACTGATGACATCCTGATTTTTCTAAAAGGCCACAAAAGAGGCTTTCTTGCTCTGAAAGAAGTGTTATCAAGCTGCCAATCCAGCTCTGGGCAGACCATCAATTTTAGGAAAAGTAAGCTCTTCCTAGGCAATTGAAGCAGGAGGACCAAGAGTCAAATTCTAGCAATCACTGATCTTCCAAATCGCATCCTCTCCTCCACTTACCTTGGAGCTCTTTCACCGCTGACAACCCCAAAAGACACCACTTTAACCCTCTGTTGGATAGGTTCTTCTCCAAACTTTCAGGTTGGAAGTCCAGACTTTTGTCCTTGGCTGGTTAGGCACGTGTTGAGTAGTTTGGCAACTCACATATCCTTCGTTTTCCCTCTCCCCAAGTCTGTTTGCAACCACATCGAGCATTTGATGAGGAATTTCCTCTGGTCCGCAGAGGTTGTCACACCCCGAAATCAGGCCCTGCAGTGATTTGATCTCGGAATGCGAAATTTGGAATAAATTAAAACTTTTTCTATATCTCCCAAGATCCGCGTGAATGAGGATAATAAAATTCCATCACGATCAAAACATATTTTCGCGGAAGCTAATCATGGCGTTACGACCCGGAGTTCGTGGCCATCGGATTTCGTGTCGCACTCAACCAATATCATAAAGCCATCAAATGAGCAGACTGGTACAGATCACAAATCATAAAATACTGAGCTGGTAGTAACGAGACTATTTATTTCCCACATATTCAAATTACAATTAACAAGTGTCTTAATTATAAACCCAAGAAAAAGGCTAACAGAGCCATACAAAAATATCCAACTAAACAGAGTTACTACCCCCAATATTTAGATACGAACTCCGGTGCCAAACTTGACATCTATATGACATCAAAAGGGCAGTCTCTCACGTCAGACCGGCGGTTCCACCGCCTCCTCCGATCAAACACCTAAAAAGCAGAAGGAGAGAAAATTGGCACCAAACAAACAGGGTCAGACACGACGGTCTGGCAAGCAAAAAAATAGGTAATATATAAAATGGGCATTTATAAAACCTTATGAGATCATTGTAAATCCATTTAAAGAGTCTAAACAATAATAGCAATAAATCATGATAAAACAATCGAAAGACCGAACATAAATATCAAAGCAAATAAATGAACAGTCTCTGGAGCATAAATGTCTCGAAAAGATAACAGCCTACATAAAACATTTAACAATTGGAAAATACATTTAAAATCCTGAATAATAGAGACAATATGATAAAAGATCGATTTCACAAACATTACCAAATTCAAAGAATATAATAAGTATAAAACAAGCAAGAATCATAAAACAAAATAACAAACGGATAAAACATTGGCAACCACACATAGCGATATTCTCCTATTACTGAAGTAACAAGAGCAGACAGAACCATAGCCACTACACGTGGGACCGGAAACAGAATCAGAACCATAGCCACTACACGTGGGACCAGCAGATTAAAAACCGTTGCCATGGTCGGTACAGACAGAATCCAAGCTGCAGCTGGAAGACAAATTAAAGATCCCAAGCCGGGTGATCAGCCCGACAAGGTGACCTAAGCCTAGTGGTGCCTTTAGTTTTCAAAATCCGAATCGATACAACTCAAACCATAATAATCCCTTTGGCTCATGGGCTCACACTACAAAGCTCTGGCCCCGTCTTGCCTCGAGGTTTTATTTTTGAAATAATAGTCTCTTTAGCTCATGGGCTCGCACTACAAAGCTCTGGCCCCATTTTGCTTCGAGGTTTTATTTTCCAAATAATAGTCTTATCGATAAAATCCCGAATGTGGCGAACCACTCCAATCTCCTTCCAAATCGATTCGAAGAAAATATATGAATTTCCAGGGTAAACCACTCAAATACACATCGAAGTAATTTGTATAAAACCATGCGATCAATCCTTCCGAACATGGAAAACCACATGATTTTTTAACAAATCACCGATGCTATTCAAATTAGTTCTCTGAAGAATACAAATACATTCTTTGACTTGAAATGGAATGGAATAGTGTAGAATGACTTAATGACTTACCAAGGAACCATCTCAATACACATTTAACCTTTAAACATTGATTAATAAAAGAATATGTTTGATGCCAATGAAAATCCACAACATTTAAATGATAAAGTGCGCATTGAGACTTGAAAGATGTTGGGATTGGTGTATGCCCTAAAGCCCACTAGCTGCACTCTCATCTTTTGTTATTGGATATTTACTGGTTATTTAATGGAACGACTCTTTTATGCTTAAACATGTATATATGTATGGTTGTGTAAGGCCCATTGTTTCTAGTAAATGAATTAGGTGTGTAGTGTCTACGCACAGATAGGTCTAATTCATGGACACTGGAAACATCGTATTTGTTCATAACTAAAAGATGGAGCTGGGAACTTCATCTTGGTAGAAGTTATAATGAGAGACTCTCCTGTATTCAGGGTGACTTACCTAAGTCATGGGAGGGCTTTCCCGGATCTATCTCATTAGTGCATGTGTCATGCATTGAACAGGACCATGGTAGGTGTGATCTCTAAAATAGTACTATCACAGAAAAGAGATCAAGTCACCTCATGCTACTGAGTAACCGGTGCTCTTAATCTTGAGCATTTGTGGATGAACTGACGAAGTCAAGCTCTTGTGCTTTAATTCACTATGGGTGAGATTCTTTTCATGGGTCAACAGCTCTGTGTTTTGGGTACTCGGACTTGATCAATTGGGACATGCAGATGCAATATAGAATCTATGCCATCTGATGATGGAATAATCGTCCCCTTAGAATTGTCCGATTAATCATCAAAACCGAAGATCTTAGTATATGGATGTTCCATATGGATATTGAACTTGTGGGTCGCTCCCTGGATCAAGAGAATGATATTCGAATGATGATTATGTTTAAGGATATGAAGTTCTAAGGTTTAGATGTAATCGGGAAGGTTGATAGTACATGTGATAACCTGACTCGATTATGGATGTTACATAGAGGGGCATTCAGGTCATTACACTTAGTAGGTCGAAGACAACCGTCATTTTATGACGAGCTTATTATATTATATATTTGTCCTTGGAGTTCAACCATAAATCTTTAGTGGAATGAGTTAAGGTTAAAATGGTCTTAATGTTGCTATGGGTTTAGCATGGACATTTTGGTCATTTTGGGAGCCAATGGTAAATATGTCTTTTGGTCCCTTCTCTAGTCACTTTCCAAGATTGGTATGGTTTCCTAAAATGTTTAGATAACATAAGGATGAATCATTTTAGTGGAAAAATAATTTTGAGTTTAAATTCAAATAGGCCTTTGATGGCATACATGAATTTAACTCTAGATAAATTGTATGTGGGCCATGGTATGCATTAATAGGTGGGACGTCCATAATAGGATTTCCATGGGTAAGGTTTCCAACTTTGAGTAGGACTCTCTACTTGGAAAGTTGGACTCCTCTTTGGATTAGTATTCCTATGAGATAGTTTCCTTTTTGGATTAGGAACTTAAAATTAGTAAGTGTTCTACAACTAGGATTACTAATTGCATGGGAAGTTCCTTTTGGTTTCCTTTTCTAATTAGAGTGTTTCTTAAAGGAAATAAGTCTTTCCTTTTTGGACATCAATGAGAATTAGAAGAGATAAACTTTTAGGAAAGGTTTCCTCAAAGTTTCTATAAAAGAAACAACTCTTCCCCATGGACGTCCTACACACTAAGAGAGCCACAAGGTGCCACACGTCCAGCCTTGGAGTAGTTTCTTCTTCATTGAAGAAAACTTTGAGATCTGAGATTTTCCATTAGAGAAATAGTTCTCAACTCCTAGATTAAGATCCCACCATCTTAGCCAATCAGATTTGGAAGTGAGATAGAGAAGAAGATCAGAGGCAATACTAGTGCAGAAAATTCCAGCAACTTGTTTGCTAATTGCAAGTCTGAGTTCGGGCCTTTGGATCTATTTTTTCAGAGATTTGAAGTCTACAAATCTTCGAGGTAATAGTCTTCTTCATTATCCTTTAATTATACACTTGTTGGTCATGAATTCATGGAGTTCTCATGCGATCTATATGGCTGATTTATGCTGCCCAAATCAGATTTTTAAAATCTGTCATGTTACAAATTAGCCATGAATGTCTTCCGCTTATTCAGATCTGAATCGCAATTTCTTTCAGTGGTATCAGAGCCACTCCATGTGAAATCATGATCCCATGTTGTGTATAATTAATCCTAGATTGATTATGGGCATGGTGGCACCCTATTAAAGTTATGTTGTGATGCATGTTGTGTGCAAGTTTCATTAACGTTGCTGGAATTTATTTTCCAGATTTGTTTAATGATGCACATAGTGTGTTTGCATGCACTAACCTCTTTGTTTGCAGCCATGTATTACATCCTTGATGGTTCGCATGATTGTTATGTGGATTTGGATGTTTTTTCATTAGTTGGAAAGTGTACGATTGCGCGTTTAGCAATCATAGGAAGTTGTAATTCTTTCTTTACTATTATTCCAACTAGTCTTGATGTAAGCTTTGTTGAAAAGCATAGGTATCTCCAATGTAATTTGGGTTTTTATTTTTTATGGGTTTGCTTGTAAAAATTTAATTTATTGGATCAAGCAAGAAGAAGAAAGTTTCAAGAAAGGTTGCAAGTAACCGGATTCCTTAGTGGTGGAGGAGACAAGACTTCTTGGTGAAAGATGAGACCTATTCTTGATGTCCTAGTTCGATAAGGATTAGAAGTCCGAAGAGCAAGGAGCCATCAAGGATTGCATACTTTTATTTGCTTTTATATATGGAATGCATGGATGAGTGCTTTATATAATTGCTATAATTGTCACCTAGAAACATGGCCACCATTAGGTTCTAAAATTGGCATCTTTATTGTATTAGATTGTTTTTAGTTTGGCAAATTGTTTTAGACGGAACTTAGACCAGCACCTTCTATTTGTCTAAGGTTTAAAATTGGATAGGGTTTAATTCATCTTGGTACCCTTGGTTTCCAAAGAAGGCTAAACTAAAATCTAATTAGATGCTACCTATGGGTTTTCATAACCCAAGATAGGTTTTTGACTCTTTGAAGGGATTTGCTCAAATGTTTTAAAGCAAAGGTTATTTGATTTCAAGATGACTTAAGTCATAAATTTAATTAACCAAGTTTGCTAGATTTAAAAAGAGCTTTTGAGTAAAACAATGTAAAGGTCAAAAAGTATAAACCCTAGTGATAAATAATCAAGTGGGAGAGGGGTTTTAGGAAAGACCCCACGGCCTTCCATTTTCGGTTCATGTTATCTCATTAAAGTGTTAGTAGGAGCGGCCATCCCTTCGGTGGAGTTCTTTTCTAAAGACCACTTTGATGGGTCAATGGGTGAACTAATGTGAATATTCGTAATGAGGTGTTAGTAGGAGCGGCCATCCCTTCGGTGGAGTTCTTTACTAAAGATCACTTCTATAGAATGTCAATGAAGTGTTGGTGGGAGCGGCCATCCCTTCGGTGGAGCTCTTTACTAAAGGTCACTTCTAGAAAGGATAAAAGTCTCTTCCCTTCGGAGGACTTAATCATAGACATTCTGGGAATTTCATAAGAGATGGTTATACACTTGACATAAGACGGTGATGACCTCTCCTTAGGAGTTAAGGGTTATTTGTCATATGAGGCCAAACCAATCAGTGATTGGACTACCACTGGATGTGTATCCAGATAGTGATAATCCAAATAAGTCTGCCTTAATTCAACGTGACTGTAGGCTTGGCCATCCCTTCGATGGAGGGTCTATGAGGAGGTTGAAACACTGATACATTATGACTGGGGTTGAATAATGTAAAAAGTTTCGTGCTTTGCTTTTCTTTTATAACAAGCACCATATGCATATTACATATATACTGCATGTCTAATTATAAATCGTTTTATATCCAGAAAGAGATGGGTAGAGATTCTTTTAGTCCGTTGATGTGCATTCTTCGTGAGAACAAACTGACTGGCCCTAACTACGTAGATTGGAAAAGAAATCTTGACATAGTACTCACAGCCGAGGAGTACAAGTATATCTTGCTGGAAAACTGTCCCGATATTGATGCTATTGTTGGATACCGCGATCACTGAGAGGGGGGGGGGGTGAATCAGTGATTTCTAAAAACAGGTCCAATTCAACAACAAAACAAGTCAAATCACACAATGACACCAGATTTAACGTGGTTCACCAAAAGGCTACGTCCACGGTTCAAAGACTGTCCGAACACCAATCCGGGACAGATCTGAATCTTATTTAGTCGCACCAACGACAAAGAGCACCAACCCTTAGTTTTAGATAGCACCAACTATCTAGGAAGCACCAACTCCCTTTACAATTTATCTGCACCCACAGATAGGATCACCAAACCCCAGACACCAAGCACCAACTTGATGTGAAAACAGAATGGAAGATAAACTCTGTCTACAGCCCTTCCCCTCTACAATTCTCTCTCTCTCAATCCCTTACAAATTGAAATCTAAAGCATAAAAGAGAGACACTCAACTCATGGACGAATCACCATCTTCTAGAGCATAATCTCGTCCACAATTGCTGTAGAAAACGTCTGATAATGCAGCAACACAGCAACACAGCACCAGCACTCTTCTTCTCTCCAAAACTCTCTCTATTTTTTCTCTAAAACTCTTCTCTTCTGGTGTCTCTTTAGAACGACCCATACATGCCTTTATATAGGTTTTGATAACCCTTAATTGTATTTAAAACGGGCTACAATTCGTTTAGAAAGAGTCCCAAACAAATTAGATAAGAGTGCTGAATTTTCGTGCAAAACTTCTAATTCTGCGCAACTCTGGTTCCCGTGCTCGGTCGACATCCTTGCTTGCTCGGTCGACCGAAGACACTGACTGGAAACAGACAACTTTCGAGCTCGGTCGACATCCTGGGGTCCCGGTCGACCGAAGACACTGTGTCACGAAAATAACTGAGAGATGCCTTTTTCTGTTTCTGCAGGTTTCTTCTTTCTCGGTCGACCGCAGAAGGAGCCCGGTCGACCGCGTGCTCTGCTTCAGGAATTCTGAATTCCTGACTGTTTCACTTCTGATTCTTCTTTTCAGCTCTATCAACACTAGCCTTTTAACATCTCGTTTGTGACAATGTGTTGACAAGAATTCCAACTCAAAACAATACTTGAGATGCTAATTTCTTCAATTCTTCAAAGACTAATCATGTCATCTCAAATTCCAACAATCTCCCCCTTGGCAACAATATTGGAACTTCAACACTTTCAACTCCAGCTTGCAGCTCTTCCAAGTTCTTTTCAACACTCACTTGGAACCAGTTCTAAAATTCTGAAATAACAACAACCATGCACTGTCAACAATCTCCCCCTAGCTTTCATAGCATAACATCTCTCCTTGCTATCATAGCATAACATCTCTCCCCCTTTGACAACAAGTCCAAAGGGACCAAACCGAGGAGCGAATAGGATATTCAATGAATGCATTGCTCCCCCTTTCAAGCACAACTCCTACGGTTTAGGAGAGTGAGTAACTCCTAACTTTTTCCGGAGATACTCGAAGACTTCCTTTGGCAGAGGTTTCGTGAAAATATCAGCCACTTGCTCAGTGGTTGGAACATACTCCAACTTGACCTCTCCATCAGCAACTTTATCTTTAAGAAAATGATAACGAATTGCTACATGTTTTGTTCGAGAGTGCTGAACAGGATTCTTAGATATGTGAATTGCACTCGTGTTGTCACATAGGATCGGCGTAGGATCCGTTGTAGGAACTCCTAGATCAGAGAGCATTTGCCGCATCCATAACACTTGCGTACAACAAGTTGCCGCTGCAATATATTCCGCTTCCGCTGTCGAAAGGGATACTGAGTCTTGCTTCTTACTATGCCAAGCAACTAATCTTTCTCCAAGATAAAATGCGCCGCCGCTAGTACTCTTGCGATCATCTACGCATCCAGCCCAATCGGCATCAGAATATGCAACAAGAGTAAAGGATTTTCCTTTGGGATACCAGATACCAAGCTCCATAGTACCTTTCAGATATCGAAAGATTCTTTTCACTGCTGTAAGGTGCGTTTCAGTTGGTGCTGCTTGAAAACGTGCAACCATACATACTGCTTGTAGAAGATCTGGTCTTGTTGCAGTCAAGTAGAGCAAGCTTCCTATCATAGAGCGATAGGTGGTATGATCAACGGACGAGGCCTTATCATCTTTGCTAAGCTTCGTGTTCGTTGACATTGGTGTGCTTACTGGCTTGCTGTCTTCCATATTGAACCGTTTCAGCATTTCCTTAATGTACTTCATTTGTGATATGAAGATGCCATGTTTCAGCTGCTGAACTTGTAAACCAAGAAAGAACTTTAGTTCTCCAAGCATTGACATCTCAAATTCTTTCTTCATCTCTTCAGCGAAATTCCTGCACATCTCCTCATCATTGCCACCAAAGATTATGTCATCAACATAAACAATGACAACCAGCTGTTTGCTTATCTCAGTTTTGACATACAGATTGCTATCAACCATTCCTTTTCCAAAACCGATCTTGCGGAGATAGAGATCCAGCCTTGCATACCATGCCCTTGGCGCTTGTTTCAGTCCATAAAGAGCCTTTTTCAACTTGCACACTAGATCTGAATTTTTGCTGATGAGAAAACCATCAGGTTGCTCAATGTAGACCTCTTCTTCAAGTAAACCATTCAAGAAAGCTGATTTTACGTCCATCTGAAATACCTTGAAGGTTTTGTATGCTGCCAATGCAAGAAACATACGAATAGCTTCTAGACGAGCTACCGGTGCAAAGGTCTCTTCAAAATCTATGCCTTCAACTTGAGCATAGCCTTTACAAACCAACCTTGCTTTGTTTCTAATGACTTGACCATCTTCATTCAGCTTATTCCGAAAGACCCATTTAGTACCAATAACATTCTTATCAGTAGGTCTAGGAACAAGTTCCCATGTGGAGTTCTTCTCAATTTGCTCCAACTCCTCATGCATAGATTTCAACCAACTTTCATCGAGACTGGCTTCAGCCACTGTAAGATCCCGGTCCCACTATTAATATATTAATATATATTTTTAATTAAATATTATTATTATTATTATTTTAATTGAATGTATTTTAGTTATTTAAGTGGTTAGGATTAAGTGGGGCACACGTTAGATCAGATGCGTAGATTGGTGAGTTGGGTTAATGGGTAGATGTCTTGACCCGCAGTTTGACCCGACCCAATGACTTAAGCCCAATACTTAACCTAATCCTTTCTTTTAAATAACCGCTCGTCCTTATCTCTCCCCACTAATCTCTGCAACGTTTCCCGTTCCCTGTTCGTCTTCTTCCTTTTCCAACTTCCCAAACCTCTGCAACCTTAAGATCCAGCCATCAGAATCAAGATCTGAAGATACCATCATTCTTGGTTCGACTTTCTTATCTCAGGTAATACTATCCTCAAACCATTAGGAATAGATCTATACTATTAGGTTATCTTTTTATTCTTTCCAATGTTAGGTTTTGGGTAGGAATACCATAGATCTGTTCATATGAATATTTCTATCCCATCTTTTATGTCAGATCGGTGTTAGGATTGTGATCGAGCGCCGCGGTAATCTCGATTTGGGTTTTGGTTAGGAAACCTACTGCACATTTCTTCAACTTCGGATCTAAGGCAAGTACATTATTATAATTTGTTATTGAATGCGTTAATTGATCTTTGATTCCTATCTAATGCATATAGATTTGTCTATTTGCCCTTTTCTAAATGATAATGATAGATTAGGATTTTGTGAATGGATATGCGGATTCCATTCTCTTTCTAATGGTTACGATTTGTGTGAATTTGAATGGGATGCACTCTCTTTAGGAAAAAGAGAGGAAAATGGATAAATATGGGAAAAACCCCAATTTCTGTGACTGTACGAACTCGGACGACATTCTGAACGTCAAACGTTCGAACGTTGCTTTGGAACGTTCGAACGAGTGAGTTCAGAATCGTCTGAGCCAAATGACAGAGACGTCGAACGTTCGAACGTTCCCTTCGTGCGTTCGAACGTTCGAGTCTGCTCGCCCCTGAGCCAAAAACCCGAGACCCTGAACGTTCGAACGTTGGTCTCGTACGTTCGAACGTTCAGTGTACTTAGGCAATTTGTGTTTATTTTTCATTGCTCTGGCTCTGATTAATTTGGGGATTTATGATATCAAGTGTGGGACTTCATATGGATTTAATAACCTTAAATTATCTACCTGGACTTGACATAAAAACCGTCTTTGGGCATACGGTATCTTATGGACGTAGAATTCAATTACCTGTTATGATTTTAATGAACTCTAGCGAGAAAGGGTCAATACATCTCTATTGGAAATCCTTCATTGGATCTATGCACCATGAATTTCGAGAGATGTAACGTCCTTAACTTACTAGTGTTATTATTGTGTGTTGACGGGTATATGAATATACGTTTAACCTTAGGATCGATTTATAATATGTCTTAACCTTTGTATTTGCATGCATATATTGGTTTAGGTTATGTATTCCTTTAGATGCATACCCTACTTTGTACTATGGATTATGAGGTGGCTTGGCAAATTAGATATATGTGATTTGACTATGATATGGATTGGCCGGCCCTTCATTTTGACTTAGGACTCTTGTGTCGGAGCATTATTATTCGGGTCTATTATGCATATATGTTTCCTTTTATGTGGGTCATTTGTGAACGACTGCAGATCGTATGTGGACGGTTGATCACCGATGTGTCCGGATCACTTATAATCCGCTGTGTATGTGAACAGGTTATCCTGTTATGTGTTTATAGATCGGTTTATGACCACCGACATTGTGGACGGGCTTTCCCGATTATGTAGGACTGACCACCCAAAACGGGGACACTTGTCTCCGTGTGAATTATATATTGCTCCATTTGGTGTCTTTCAGATTTATGTCATACGTTCTTTCTTGTACTTATCTTTATCATTGTTTCTTATAATTTCAATCGTTTATACTCATTTTGATATCATATCTTAATTTCGAATTATGATCATGTTCTTGCTATTTACGTTACTACATTTGGTGCATAGGTACCGAGCCCTACTTTACCGAGGAGACGGAGGAGGATCAAACGTTTCAAACGTTTGAGCCAACTGACGAACCTGAGTGGGATGCTGGAGACGGTTTCGGAGCCGTCTGAGTCTGCATTAGAGAGGACGTCACCTTAGAAATTCTTTAGATGAACTTTATTTTAATGATAAACTTTCCGTAGTAATTGTTTACTTTATTCTGCAACTTTAATCATGAATGTTTATTGATTTTCATGTTGGATCTTATTTATGAACTATGAATACCAATTAAATAAGCTTCCGCTGCATTTAATGGAATTTTATTTAGACTCACCACGGTTTGTGATGTGATGTGGGTCCACTTTTGGAAGCTTGTGTTGTATTAAACACAGGAATTGAATTTGTTTTTAATTTTTCACGTTTTCCCCAATTATTATTTTGGGGACGTGACAGTTGGTATCAGAGCCCAGCACGATCTTCGGTAATTAAAAAATGGACAGAAACAATAGGACGTGGTGAGGATTACGAATTCCGTTAGACAGACTTTAAAGTGCTAACTGTAAAGTCTATAGAATTGTCTGTTAGCTTGTTTCATAGGAGCTAAACCATATTTATTCTATTGCAGGTCATGGCCCAACGTAATACAAGATCTCAGGACAAGGAACCTGGGAATGGATCAAACAATTCAGACGAGCGTTTTAATCAGCTGTTGCAAGCTTTCATGCAATCGCAGACTACTCAGAATGAGCAACAAAAGGCAGCTGAGGCTGAACGAGCTGCAGAGAAGCAACAAGAAAGGGAAGAGAGAGCTGCTGAGAGAGCACAAGCAGATCATGATAGGGCAGCATTTCAAGCTCAGATCATAGCTTTGACTGACAGAGCAGCCCAGCCAGTGCAAGTGGTCATGCCTCCAAAGGAAGTAGATCCTAATGACCTGTACGAGAAATTTAGGAAGAGGGTTCCTCCTGAGTTTCATGGGTCAGAAGATCCAATGGCGGCAGATGACTTTATAGAGCAATTGGAGCAGATCTTTGCAGTTTTCCGCTGTACTCAGAAGCAGCGAGTTAACTTGGCAGCCTACATGTTTAGAGGAATAGCTCTTCAATGGTGGAATTCGGTGAAGATGGTAGTACAAGCTGATGCAGTGGCTGAAGAGATTTCGTGGGAAACATTCACTAAGGAGTTCATGGATAAGTTTATTCCCAAATATGTCAAGGACCAGTGGAAGAGAGATTTCCAAAACTTGGTGCAAGGTGATATGTCGGTGCAGCAGTATGAGCAGCAATTCACCAGATTGGCTAAGTATGCTCCTACACTAGTCGTTCCTGAAGAAGAGAAAATCAGGCGTTTTCTTGATGGGTTATCAGCTGACATTTACATGATGATTGGAGACAATCAACGCCCGACGTTCCAGGAAACGGTAAAGAGTGCATATTGGGCTGAAGGTGCACTAAAGAAGAAATCAGAAGAGAGACAAGCCAAATTTCAGCAATATCAATCAAAACAGTCTTCTAGCCAAGGCAACCCGAAGAAACAAAAGTTTCAAGGTCAATCCTCAGGTGGTCAGAGACAACTATGTGGACGGTGTGGGAAAAATCATCCTACTGAACAGTGCTACAAGGAGACTGGAGCATGTTTTCATTGTGGGCAGTTCGGACATCAAGTTCGCGATTGTCCCAATGGTGGGAGTCAGTTTCCAAAATCCCAGTTAGCAGCTTCTCGTGTTCCTACGCAGCAGACTTGGAGAGCAGCACCTCCGCAAGGACCACAACAGATTTATCGGGCTCCACAGCAGCAGATGTACCGAGCACCAGTTCCTCAGTACCAGCAATATAGGGGTGCAGCGCTACAGCAGCAGAGGCCTGTTCTAGGACAGCAGAGGCCAGTGCAGGGACAACAGAGGCCGGCTCAGGTGCAACAGAGACAATTCCAGCAGCAAAGGCAACAACAACCAGTGGGCCAACCTAGAGCACCGAGGCCAGTACTAGCGCAGCAGATGGGCATGGTATATGCAGTTACTCATGAGGATGCAGATGCTTCTGCAGAAGTGGTGGAAGGTATTGTTCTAATCTCAGAGGTAGAAGCTAAGGCCATTTTCGACCCTGGCTCTACACATTCTTTTGTTTCTCATGATTTTGCTAGACATATCAATGAGACTGTAGTAAAGTTAGATGTTGCATTAATAGTCGGTACCCCAGTAGGCACGAAAGTCCGTTGTCACCAGTTTTTCCAAGTACCCGAGTTCAGGTCGGAGATTTTATTTTACCTGCAAACCTGATTCTTTTAACGATGAAGGACTTCGATGTCATACTTGGTATGGATTGGTTAGCGACCTATAGAGCAGTGATGGATTGTTTTAACAAAACCATCAAGTTATCTTTGCATTCGGACACTGTCGAATTCGTGGGGCAAAGGAGATCGATTAAGACATGCCGAATATCAGCTTTGAAAGCAGAAAGATTGTTGAAATCTGGATGTGAAGGATACTTGGCGTTTATCACGGAGGATAAACAGTCAAAAGGGGTGGAGGATATTCCAGTGGTCTGTGAGTTTCCAGATGTTTTCCCTGATGAGATTCCAGGCTTACCTCCAGTTAGGGAGATAGATTTTTCAATCGAATTGGTACCAGGGACAGCTTCAATTTCTAAGGCTCCATATAGAATGGCCCCAGCAGAGCTCAGGGAGTTGAAAACTCAATTGCAGGATTTGTTGGACAAGGGATTTGTGAGACCAAGTGTATCACCTTGGGGTGCACCAGTCCTGTTTGTGAAAAAGAAGGATGGTTCCATGAGGATGTGTATTGATTATAGACCACTCAATCAGGTCACAATCAAGAATAAATACCCTCTTCCTAGGATTGATGAATTGTTTGACCAGCTTCAGGGAGCAGAATACTTCTCAAAGATAGACTTGAGATCAGGATATCACCAGCTCAGAGTTCGAGATCAGGACATTCAGAAGACAGCATTCAGGACGAGATATGGCCATTACGAGTTTTTAGTAATGCCGTTTGGATTAACAAATGCTCCGGGAGTATTTATGGCTTTGATGAATAAGATATTTACTCCATTTCTCGACCAGTTCATCGTTGTTTTTATAGATGACGTATTAGTGTATTCTCGGTCTCGAGAAGATCATGAGCAGCATTTGAGGTCAGCATTGCAGACTTTAAGAGGTCATCAACTTTATGCCAAGTTGAGTAAGTGTGAATTTTGGCTTGATCAAGTTATTTTCTTGGGTCACATCATCAGCAAGGAAGGATTGGCGGTAGATCCAGGAAAGATTGAGGCAGTGGTCAAATGGCAGAGACCCATGTCAATAACAGAGATTCGTAGTTTCTTGGGTTTAGCAGGTTATTACAGGAGATTTGTGAAAGGATTTTCATCCATTGCTGCTCCATTGACCAAATTAACACGAAAAGATGTACCGTTCGTGTGGACTGACGAATGTGAAGCAAGTTTTCAGGAGTTAAAGAATAGGTTGACTACAGCTCCAGTGCTCACATTGCCTACAGATAATGGTCGATTTGTCATTTACACGGATGCTTCAAAGGTTGGATTGGGTTGTGTGCTTATGCAAGATGGGAAGGTAGTAGCTTATGGCTCTAGACAATTGAAAGAGCATGAGAAAAGATATGCCACTCATGATTTGGAACTAGCAGCAGTAGTAATGGCATTGAAGATGTGGCGTCATTACTTGTATGGTGAGAAGTTTGAAATTCATTCAGACCATAGAAGTCTCCAATATTTGTTTACTCAGCCTGAATTGAACATGAGACAGACCCGGTGGATGGAATACATGAAAGATTTTGACTTTCCAATCAAATATCATCCCGGGAAAGCCAATGTAGTGGCTGATGCATTGAGTCGAAGAGTAGTAAATAATGCATGTTTGAGAGCAGAATGGTCTTGGGCAGAAACTTTCCTCGATTTGGGTGTGACTTTGTATCCAATTGAGGATAAGGTTATGTTGGCTCACATGTTTGTTTGGGAACCAGAAATCTTGAACAGGATCAAAAGCAGGCAGGTAGAGGATCCTGAGCTAGCTCGAGTGATTGAACAAATTGACAGCAGACCAGATTTCAGATTATTAGAGGGTGTGTTGTATTTTCAAGACCGGTTATGTGTGCCAAACATAGAAGAGTTGAAGAATGAGATCATGACGGAAGCGCATCATTCCCGTTATACTATTCATCCAGGCAGTACAAAGACGTACCAGAACCTGCGTAATCACTATTGGTGGAATAACATGAAGAAGGAAGTAGCGGGATTTACAGCAAGATGCTTGGTGTGTCAGCAAGTAAAGGCAGAACGGAAACAACCCCCGGGACTTTTAAAACAATTGGAAGTGCCAGATTGGAAATGGGAACACATAACAATGGATTTTATTTCTGGATTACCATCGATTCATAACAGAGATAGTATCTGGGTGATAGTTGACAGATTGACAAAGGTGGCACATTTCTTACCTATGAATATGAAGACACCTCGAGATGAATTAGCTCGAATGTATATGGAGAAGGTTGTCACAATTCATGGAGTTCCCCTATCGATTGTATCAGACAGAGATCCTAGATTTTTGGGCAGATTCTGGACAGAACTTCAAGCAGCTTTGGGCACGAAGTTGAATTTCAGTACAGCGTATCATCCTCAGACCGACGGACAGACTGAAAGGACTAATCAGACACTTGAGGATATGTTGCGAGCTTGCGTTCTCGAGTTTGGGAAGGACTGGCAGAAAAGTCTCCCATTATGCGAGTTTGCATATAATAATAGTTATCACTCCAGTATTGGTATGGCACCATTTGAAGCGTTGTATGGACGTAGATGTAGAACCCCAATCTGTTGGGAAGAAATCGGTGTCAGAAGTTTTCACGGCCCATCTATTGTTAGTGATACCAGTGAGCAAGTGAAGCAAATTCATGACCGGTTGAAAATTGCTAGAAGCCGGCAGAAGAGTTATGCAGACATGAAGAGAAGAGATCTTCAGTTTGAAATAGGTGAACAAGTATTTCTTAAGGTTTCACCGACAAGAGGAACATTGAGATTTGGACAAAAAGGGAAGTTATCTCGGCGATTTATCGGTCCATTTGAGATCTTGGAAAGAATTGGAGAAGTTGCTTACAGATTGGCTTTACCCGCAGAGTTGTCAGCGGTGCATAATGTTTTTCATGTCTCAATGTTGAAAAAGTATATCAAGGACCCGTTGCACGTGTTGCATTATGAGCCATTGGAATTGCAGCCAGATGTTACGTACATTGAGCGACCGTCTCAGATAATCGACACAAAGGAGCAAGTCCTCAGGACTCGAACGTTACATTGGGTGAAAGTCCAGTGGGAGCACCATAGTCCTCGAGAAGCCACTTGGGAACTTCGAGACCAAGTAAAGAAGTTGTATCCGTTTCTTCTTCCAGAGGTATTAATTTTATTTGGAGGACCAAATGTCCTAAGGGGGGGAGAATGTAAGATCCCGGTCCCACTATTAATATATTAATATATATTTTTAATTAAATATTATTATTATTATTATTTTAATTGAATGTATTTTAGTTATTTAAGTGGTTAGGATTAAGTGGGGCACACGTTAGATCAGATGCGTAGATTGGTGAGTTGGGTTAATGGGTAGATGTCTTGACCCGCAGTTTGACCCGACCCAATGACTTAAGCCCAATACTTAACCTAATCCTTTCTTTTAAATAACCGCTCGTCCTTATCTCTCCCCACTAATCTCTGCAACGTTTCCCGTTCCCTGTTCGTCTTCTTCCTTTTCCAACTTCCCAAACCTCTGCAACCTTAAGATCCAGCCATCAGAATCAAGATCTGAAGATACCATCATTCTTGGTTCGACTTTCTTATCTCAGGTAATACTATCCTCAAACCATTAGGAATAGATCTATACTATTAGGTTATCTTTTTATTCTTTCCAATGTTAGGTTTTGGGTAGGAATACCATAGATCTGTTCATATGAATATTTCTATCCCATCTTTTATGTCAGATCGGTGTTAGGATTGTGATCGAGCGCCGCGGTAATCTCGATTTGGGTTTTGGTTAGGAAACCTACTGCACATTTCTTCAACTTCGGATCTAAGGCAAGTACATTATTATAATTTGTTATTGAATGCGTTAATTGATCTTTGATTCCTATCTAATGCATATAGATTTGTCTATTTGCCCTTTTCTAAATGATAATGATAGATTAGGATTTTGTGAATGGATATGCGGATTCCATTCTCTTTCTAATGGTTACGATTTGTGTGAATTTGAATGGGATGCACTCTCTTTAGGAAAAAGAGAGGAAAATGGATAAATAGGGGAAAAACCCCAATTTCTGTGACTGTACGAACTCGGACGACATTCTGAACGTCAAACGTTCGAACGTTGCTTTGGAACGTTCGAACGAGTGAGTTCAGAATCGTCTGAGCCAAATGACAGAGACGTCGAACGTTCGAACGTTCCCTTCGTGCGTTCGAACGTTCGAGTCTGCTCGCCCCTGAGCCAAAAACCCGAGACCCTGAACGTTCGAACGTTGGTCTCGTACGTTCGAACGTTCAGTGTACTTAGGCAATTTGTGTTTATTTTTCATTGCTCTGGCTCTGATTAATTTGGGGATTTATGATATCAAGTGTGGGACTTCATATGGATTTAATAACCTTAAATTATCTACCTGGACTTGACATAAAAACCGTCTTTGGGCATACGGTATCTTATGGACGTAGAATTCAATTACCTGTTATGATTTTAATGAACTCTAGCGAGAAAGGGTCAATACATCTCTATTGGAAATCCTTCATTGGATCTATGCACCATGAATTTCGAGAGATGTAACGTCCTTAACTTACTAGTGTTATTATTGTGTGTTGACGGGTATATGAATATACGTTTAACCTTAGGATCGATTTATAATATGTCTTAACCTTTGTATTTGCATGCATATATTGGTTTAGGTTATGTATTCCTTTAGATGCATACCCTACTTTGTACTATGGATTATGAGGTGGCTTGGCAAATTAGATATATGTGATTTGACTATGATATGGATTGGCCGGCCCTTCATTTTGACTTAGGACTCTTGTGTCGGAGCATTATTATTCGGGTCTATTATGCATATATGTTTCCTTTTATGTGGGTCATTTGTGAACGACTGCAGATCGTATGTGGACGGTTGATCACCGATGTGTCCGGATCACTTATAATCCGCTGTGTATGTGAACAGGTTATCCTGTTATGTGTTTATAGATCGGTTTATGACCACCGACATTGTGGACGGGCTTTCCCGATTATGTAGGACTGACCACCCAAAACGGGGACACTTGTCTCCGTGTGAATATATTGCTCCATTTGGTGTCTTTCAGATTTATGTCATACGTTCTTTCTTGTACTTATCTTTATCATTGTTTCTTATAATTTCAATCGTTTATACTCATTTTGATATCGTATCTTAATTTCGAATTATGATCATGTTCTTGCTATTTACGTTACTACATTTGGTGCATAGGTACCGAGCCCTACTTTACCGAGGAGACGGAGGAGGATCAAACGTTTCAAACGTTTGAGCCAACTGACGAACCTGAGTGGGATGCTGGAGACGGTTTCGGAGCCGTCTGAGTCTGCATTAGAGAGGACGTCACCTTAGAAATTCTTTAGATGAACTTTATTTTAATGATAAACTTTCCGTAGTAATTGTTTAATTTATTCTGCAACTTTAATCATGAATGTTTATTGATTTTCATGTTGGATCTTATTTATGAACTATGAATACCAATTGAATAAGCTTCCGCTGCATTTAATGGAATTTTATTTAGACTCACCACGGTTTGTGATGTGATGTGGGTCCACTTTTGGAAGCTTGTGTTGTATTAAACACAGGAATTGAATTTGTTTTTAATTTTTCACGTTTTCCCCAATTATTATTTTGGGGACGTGACAGCCACAGTCTTGGGTTCAATGGTGGACACAAGTGAGTAATTGCTAACTACACTTTGTCTGGTTTGAACGCCTGCCTTAGGATCTCCAATGATTTGATCCTTAGGGTGTTGCTCTACCCAAGTGCTGTGCTTCTTAGGTGTAGTATCTTCTGAGTCATCCTTTGATTTCTCAGAATCATTAGATTCAGCCATCTCATCATCAATCTCACTCGAGTCCTCATAAACTGGACTGTCATTATGAGTTGCATTCTTTGGTTCAATATTCTCATCTATTCTCACATCAGCACTTTCTATGATTTTTCTGGTCCTTTTGTTAAGACACCTATATGCCTTGCTAGTAGAGGAGTAACCCAGAAATATACCTTCGTCAGCTCTTTCTTCAAATTTGCCCGGATTTTGTTCGAGCCGCTTGATGTAACACTTGCTGCCGAAGACTTTGAAGTGCTTGACTGTTGCTTTTCTTCCAAACCATAGCTCATAGGGAGTTTTGTCTTCATGTGGCCTGATCAAGCATCGATTTTGAATGTATACGGCCGTATGAATTGCCTCTTTCCAATACTTGTCAGCCATCTTGCTTTCACTTAGCATCGTACGAGCCATCTCTTGTACGGTGCGATTCTTCCGTTCCACTACTCCATTTTGCTGTGGAGTTCTAGGGGCTGAGTACTGTCTTTGAATGCCATGATGTTCACAATATTTAGTGAACTCTTCAGATGTGAACTCGCCTCCACGATCAGACCTTAAAATCTTGATACGTTTTTCCAATTGATTTTCAACCTGTGCTTTAAACACTTTAAAATGATCAAGTGCTTGATGCTTATGCTTAAGAAACAATACCCATGTCATACGAGTATAATCATCAATGCATAACATGAAATACTTATCTCCATTGGTGCTTTGAGTTCGCATCGGTCCACAGAGATCAGTGTGCACTAGCTCAAGAGGCTTCTTGGAATGATGCTCCTTTGACTTGAACATAACCCTCGTTTGCTTTCCCTTTTGGCAAGAGTCGCAAATGGGATTGGAAGGCTTTTCAACTGTAGACATGCCTCTTACAGCCTTTGAATTGCAAATCTTTGACATGTTATCAAAGCTTAGATGCCCAAGGCGTTTGTGCCACAACCAACTTTCCTCTGTCCGACTCATCAAGCAGGTCTTTTCAGCTCCATCTGACAATGTATAGAGATTTCCAGCAGTTCTTGATCCAGTTGCCACTGTTTTGCCGTTGCTACTCTTCTTGATGGCAAACCCATTCTTTGTGAAGATAACTTCGTGACCCTTGTCACAGATCTGGCTCACACTAAGCAGATTGTGTCTCAATCCAGACACATATAAGACTTCTTCAGATCTGATCTTGTTTGCCATAAGCTGAATAACACCTTTTTCGCAGATTTTGGCACCATCATTGTTGCCAAACTTCACTGAACCGCCTTCATAGTGCTGTAATTTGATGAATTTTTCTTTATCACCAGTCATATGGCTTGAACAACCACTATCAAGGACCCATGGTGCTGCCTTCTTTTGTGCATTGAATGCCATTTGCACAATGAGAGATTCTTTGAGACTTTCTGCACTTTGCTTTGCTCTCCAAGCCTTGACTATCGTGGGTTTCTTTTCAACCTGAAATTTGTTAGCAATATGCAACCTACAATCCCTAGCCAAGTGTCCATAATTATGACACATATAGCACTCAATTTTGTGGCTACTTAGGATTGAAAAAGGATTCCTAGTCACAAATGGGCTGTTTCTTACATAGAATTTGCAATCAGCTCTTTTATGTCCAAACATATTACAATGAAAGCAATAACCATAGAATTTGTATCTTCTTTGTGGCTGGTTAGTCTTCATTACCTTTCTAACAGGAATGGACTCCTTTCTAGGTTGAGTGGGCTTCATAGAATTAGAAGGTGCAGTGACTTGCTTTACAAACTTTTTCTTTTCAGGAGGTGCAATCTTAGAGGATTCTCCTTTCTCAAATCCTAGACCAAATCTGAAGTGGGCTGGTCTTTGAACTTTCAGTAGTTCATTGAGTTTCATAGTCCCTTCAATCGCTTGGAGCGCTTTGAGTTTTTTGCTATTTTCCAAATTTTCAGCCTTTGCTCTAGCGATCTCAGTTTCAAGTTTCATAGCCTCTTCCTTTTTGATACTTATTTGGTTTTCAAGGACTTCTACCATTCTTCTATATTCTTCTACTTGAGTTTTGAAAGCAATAATAGAACTTTCAGATTCATGGAGAAGTTTCAGATTTTTCTTACTTGATTTGCGTTCCATGCTAAGCTCCTCAAGTGCGGCTATGAGTTCCTCTTCAAGATTGACTTCAGCCTCCTCTTCCTCTTCTGGATCTAGCTCTTCTTCTTCTTCAACAGTGACCATGAAGAGAGCTTCGGTTGATTCATCATCGTCTGAAGTTTCAGACGTGCTGTCATCTTGTTGACATAGAAAGTTTTTAGCTTTGCCCCTTTTTCTGAAATTTCTCTTTCCTTTACTCTTTTCAGCATAAGAGTCATTATCATTGTCTTCTTTTAGCGGACACTTCGCAGCAAAGTGACCAATACCTCCACAATTGAAGCATTTAAAGGGTAGCTTCCCTTTGTACTTTCCATTGCTTCCTTTCTTCAACTTTCTAACAAATTGAGCCTCAAGCTCATCATCATCAGAATCAACATCATGACCAGCAGTCTCTTTTGCCTTTTTCTGAACTTTGAAGGCCGCTTCTTTATCAGATGAAGACGTCTTTCCTATGCGCATCTCATAGGCAGTTAGAGAACCATGTAATTCATCCATGGAAAATGCATTCAGATCTTTGGCTTCTTCAATGGCTGAGACTTTTGAATCAAACCGGGGAAGAAGAGATCTTAGAACCTTTTTGACGATGACCGGCTCTTTAATCTCCTCCCCTAGTCCACGAATGTCATTCGTGACTTCATTCACTCGTTGCATATACGAGTCAACGTTCTCGCTTTCCTCCATGCGAAGAGACTCGAATTGAGAGCGATGAGTTTGCAATTTGGCTTCTTTAATCTTCTCATCACCTTCATGTATGCTTTGCAACTTGTCCCAAATTTCCTTGGCTGTTTTGCATGCAATTACTTTGACAAGCTCGCTGTCCACAAGGCCACTAAAGAGTGCATTCTGCGCCTTGGAGTTGTTGTCTGCCAACTTCTTCGATGCTGTATCATTGGGTACGGTGGCAGCATTGTAACCGGCTCTGACAGCCTCCCAAACATCATAGCCAAGAGATTTGATGAAGGCTTGCATCCTAATCTTCCAGAAAGAGTAATTAGAACCATCAAACAGAGGTGCTTTCATATTCCCTGTATTGACTGCCATGTGATTTGACAAGAGATCACCCTTAGCGTATTAAACTGATCAAGGGAACCTCGCTCTGATACCAATTGTTGGATACCGCGATCACTGAGAGGGGGGGGGGTGAATCAGTGATTTCTAAAAACAGGTCCAATTCAACAACAAAACAAGTCAAATCACACAATGACACCAGATTTAACGTGGTTCACCAAAAGGCTACGTCCACGGTTCAAAGACTGTCCGAACACCAATCCGGGACAGATCTGAATCTTATTTAGTCGCACCAACGACAAAGAGCACCAACCCTTAGTTTTAGATAGCACCAACTATCTAGGAAGCACGAACTCCCTTTACAATTTATCTGCACCCACAGATAGGATCACCAAACCCCAGACACCAAGCACCAACTTGATGTGAAAACAGAATGGAAGATAAACTCTGTCTACAGCCCTTCCCCTCTACAATTCTCTCTCTCTCAATCCCTTACAAATTGAAATCTAAAGCATAAAAGAGAGACACTTAACTCATGGACGAATCACCATCTTCTAGAGCATAATCTCGTCCACAATTGCTGTAGAAAACGTCTGATAATGCAGCAACACAGCAACACAGCACCAGCACTCTTCTTCTCTCCAAAACTCTCTCTATTTTTTCTCTAAAACTCTTCTCTTCTGGTGTCTCTTTAGGACGACCCATACATGCCTTTATATAGGTTTTGATAACCCTTAATTGTATTTAAAACGGGCTACAATTCGTTTAGAAAGAGTCCCAAACAAATTAGATAAGAGTGCTGAATTTTCGTGCAAAACTTCTAATTCTGCGCAACTCTGGTTCCCGTGCTCAGTCGACATCCTTGCTTGCTCGGTCGACCGAAGACACTGACTGGAAACAGACAACTTTCGAGCTCGGTCGACATCCTGGGGTCCCGGTCGACCGAAGACACACTGTGTCACGAAAATAACTGAGAGATGCTTTTTTCTGTTTCTGCAGGTTTCTTCTTTCTCGGTCGACCGCAGAAGGAGCCCGGTCGACCGCGTGCTCTGCTTCAGGAATTCTGAATTCCTGACTGTTTCACTTCTGATTCTTCTTTTCAGCTCTATCAACACTAGCCTTTTAACATCTCGTTTGTGACAATGTGTTGACAAGAATTCCAACTCAAAACAATACTTGAGATGCTAATTTCTTCAATTCTTCAAAGACTAATCATGTCATCTCAAATTCCAACAGGTAATTCTACTGATGACCAGCGAGAGGCTGAGAGGAAATAGAAGAAAGCGAATAGCATGGCTAAATGCTACATGCTCGCTTCCATGTCCAACGTGTTGCAAACACAGCACGAGCAAATGGACACAGCCTATGAAATCATGATGTCCTTGTCTGAGATGTTTGCAGACAAGAGCAAGCCAGCTAGGCAAGCTGCTATGATGACTATCATGAATGCTAGGATGGCTGAGGGAACACCTGTCAGAGAGCATATGCTCAAGCTGATAGATTGTTTCAATGAAGCTGAGATTCTAGGGGCTGAGATTGATGCAGGGAGTCAGACTGACATGATTCTCGAAACTCTGCCGGAATCTTTCAATCAGTTCAAGCTCAATTTCAATATGAGCAAGATGGACATGACTCTGCCTGAGTTAATGAAAGAACTCCAGGCGGCAGAGGCCATCATGAAGCCCAAAGCCCAAGCTCATTTTTTCCAGTCTTCCTCTAAACTAAACCCGAAAGGGAAGAAGTTCAAGAAGAAGCAGAATAAGGGAAAAGGGCAGAAAAAGGGCAATGCTGGTAATAAGAAGGAAAAGGGTACAGATGGAAAGCCCAAAGGGAAATGCTTCAAGTGTGGCCTCATAGGTCATTGGAAGAAAGATTGTCCCAAGTTCCTGGCCTCAGTTAAGAAAGGTACATCTTTTTCATACTACATTGAAACTTGTCTAGTGGTTGATTCTACTGACTCATGGATAGTAGACTCAGGAGCCACTAATCATATCTGCAATTCATTGCAGGGGTTTCAGATAATGCAGAGAATTGAGAAAGGAGAGTTTGCCTTTAGAGTCGGAACTGGAGCTAAAGTTTGGGCAGTTGCAGTAGGAGTAGTTACCTTACATTTTCCATGTAATAGGATATTAGTTTTAAATAATGTTTTCTATGTTCCGGACATGAGGAAGAATTTAATTTCAGTTTCCAGATTAATTGAATTTAATTATTCAGTTTCTTTCCATTCTGGTGTTGATATCAGTAGAGATGGAAATATTATATGTTCTGGTAGAATACATGACGACAACTTATTTTATATATATCCTATTGCTCCCACACTGCATAATGTACAACAAGGAAACTCAACTTCCCTTAAGAGAAAGGTATCTTCAATCAATGACACATATCTTTGGCACTTACGTTTGGGTCACATTAACCTAAAACGGATTCAGAGGTTGGTAGAAGATGGGCCTTTAAGCTCATTAGATTTTGAACCTTTTCCTCAGTGCGAATCTTGTCTCAAGGGAAAGATGACCAAAAGGTCATTCTCTGGAAAGGGACTAAGGTCAAAGGAGTTGTTAGAATTGATTCACACTGATGTGTGTGGTCCTATAAACAAACCAGCTCGAGGAGGGTATGAGTATTACATCACCTTCACCGATGATTACTCTAGGTATGGATATGTATACTTAATGCGACGCAAGTCTGAGGCGTTTGATAAGTTCAAACAATTCAAGGCTGAGGCGGAGCTACAACTAGGGAAACATATCAAAGCCCTTCGATCTGATCGAGGTGGCGAGTACCTCCTGGGTGAGTTCAAGGAGTACCTCACACAACATGGGATTGTGTCTCAGTTGTCTGCACCGGGTACACCCCAGCAAAATGGTGTAGCAGAGAGAAGAAACCGTACCCTTCTTGATATGGTAAGGTCCATGATGAGTCATGCAACCCTACCTATATCTTTTTGGGGATATGCCCTAGAAGCAGCAGCATACATTTTAAATCTGGTACCTTCTAAATCAGTACCTACGACACCCCAAGAAATGTGGACAAGTCGAAAACCTAGTTTAAGACATATCCACATTTGGGGTTGTCCAGCCTATGTACTGAATGATAAAGCTACCAAGCTGGAACCTAGATCGGAAATGTACTACTTCATTGGGTATCCTAAGGGAACGAGAGGTGGCATCTTTTATCATCCAAAGGAGCAAAAGGTGCTCATAAGCACTCATGCTAGGTACTTGGAGGATGATTGTATGATGCACCAAGAGCTTAGTTGTAAAGAGACCCTTGAGGAGATTCTTCCGGGATCTCCTATAACATCTGTACCAGATCCTGAGACAGTAGATGAACAAGATATTCCTTTAAACACTCCGGAGCCTCGTCGTAGTGGGAGAATTTCTAGACAGCCAGAAAGATATCTAGGAGTGTCTTTTAAGACAGACTCTGAAGATCTGGTTGAGGATCCTACTAGTTTTGATGAAGCAGTAACGGATATAGATGCTGACATGTGGCAGCAAGCGATGAAATCTGAAATGGATTCTTTGTATTCCAATCAAGTCTGGGAACTTGTAGATGCACCTGAAGGGATTAAACCCATAGGGTGCAAGTGGATCTACAAGAGAAAGAGAGGAGTGGATGGGAAGTTAGAAACCTTCAAAGCAAGACTGGTGGCGAAAGGATATACTCAGAAAGAGGGTATCGATTATGAGGAAACCTTTTCACCAGTGGCTATGCTTAAGTCCATAAGGATTCTCTTGGCCATCGCATGTCATTATGACTACGAGATATGGCAGATGGAAGTCAAGACAGCTTTTCTTAATGGAAGTCTTGACGAATGCATCTATATGATGCAACCAGAGGGCTTCATTGCTAGTGGCCAAGACAACATGGTTTGTAAACTTAAGAAGTCCATTTATGGACTTAAGCAAGCTTCTAGAGCATGGAACATCATGTTTAATTAGGCGGTCAAATCTTTTGGCTTTGATCAAAACATTAATGAACCGTGTGTGTATAAGAAAGGAAATGGGAAAGCAGTTGCGTTTTTGGTTCTATATGTAGATGACATATTACTCATAGGAAATGATGTAGGTTTATTGTCATCCACAAAAGTTTGGTTATCCTCTCAATTTCAGATGAAGGATTTGGGTGAGGGCAGCTATATCTTAGGGATCAAGCTTTTGCGTGATCGCAAGAATAAGATGTTAGCCCTATCCCAATCTTCTTACATTGAGAAGATATTGGTCAAGTTTAACATGCATGACTCCAAGAAGGGCCTCCTACCTTCTAGACATGGAGTACCACTGTCTCGAGATCAATGTCCAAAGACATCTGAAGAGATAGAGAGCATGAGGAGAGTTCC
This sequence comes from Litsea cubeba, assembly GCA_012931725.1. Lineage (NCBI taxonomy): Eukaryota > Viridiplantae > Streptophyta > Magnoliopsida > Laurales > Lauraceae > Litsea > Litsea cubeba. The sequence goes on from CM022950.1 coordinate 37,834,807, forward strand.
ATATGCATTCGCTGTTGGAAGCCTCATGTATGCTATGTTATAGACTAGATATTTGCTTTGCCGTTGGCATGGTTAGCAGATATCAGTCAAACCCTGGACCTATACATTGGACAGCTGTTAAACATATATTCAAGTATCTTCGGAGAACGAAAGACTATATGCTAACCTTTCAATCAAAGTATGTGGCGGCATCGGAAGCTGCGAAGGAAGCAGTATAGCTCAGAAAATTCCTATTGGAATTAGGAGTTGTTCCTGCAGTGCAAAAACCGATTGTCATGTACTGCGATAACACTGGTGCTGTAGCACAGTGCAAAGAGCCTAGGAATCACAAGAAAGGCAAGCACATTCGGATAAAGTACCACTTGATCCGGGAATTCATTCAGGATGGAGAGATAGTGGTGGAGCATATTGCTTCAGCAAATAACTTAGCTGACCCATTCACTAAGACTCTTACTGAGAAAGTCTTCACTTCTCATGTTGAGTCTATGGGTGTTAGGTTAGGAAGTAGTGATCTTTAGTGCAAGTGGGAGTTTGTTGGGATTGGTGTATGCCCTAAAGCCCACTAGATGCACTCTCATCTTTTGTTACTGGATATTTACTGGTTATTTAATGGAACGACTCTTTTATGCTTAAACATGTATATATGTATGGTTGTGTAAGGCCCATTGTTTCTAGTAAATGAATTAGGTGTGTAGTGTCTACGCACAGATAGGTCTAATTCATGGACACTGGAAACATCATATTTGTTCATAACTGAGAGATGGAGCTGGGCACTTTATCTTGGTAGAAGTTATAATGAGAGACTCTCCTGTATTCAGGGTGACTTACCTAAGTCATGGGAGGGCTTTCCCGGTTCTATCTCATTAGTGCATGTGTCATGCATTGAACAGGACCATGGTAGGTGTGATCTCTAAAATAGTACTATCACAGAAAAGAGATCAAGTCACCTCATGCTACTGAGTAACCGGTGCTCTTAATCTTGAGCATTTGTGGATGAACTGACGAAGTCAAGTTCTTGTGCTTTAATTCACTATGGGTGATATTCTTTTCATGGGTCAACAGCTCTGTGTTTTGGGTACTCGGACTTGATCAGTTGGGACGTGCAGATGCAATATAGAATCTATGCCATCTGATGATGGAATAATCGTCCCCTTAGAATTATCCGATTAATCATCAAAACCTAAGATCTTAGTATATGGATGTTCCATATGGATATTGAACTTGTGGGTCGCTCCCTGGATCAAGAGAATGATATTCGAATGATGATTATGTTTAAGGATATGAAGTTCTAAGGCTTAGATGTAATCGGGAAGGTTGATAGTACATGTGATAACCTGACTCGATTATGGATGTTACATAGAGGGGCATTCAGGTCATTACACTTAGTAGGTCGAAGACAACCGTCATTTTATGACGAGCTTATTATATTATATATTTGTCCTTGGAGTTCAACCATAAATCTTTAGTGGAATGAGTTAAGGTTAAAATGGTCTTAATGTTGCTATGGGTTTAGCATGGACATTTTGGTCATTTTGGGAGCCAATGGCAAATATGTCTTTTGGTCCCTTCTCTAGTCACTTTCCAAGATTGGTATGGTTTCCTAAAATGTTTAGATAACATAAGGATGAATTATTTTAGTGGAAAAATAATTTTGAGTTTAAATTCAAATAGGCCTTTGATGGCATACATGAATTTAACTCTAGATAAATTGTATGTGGGCCATCGTGTGCATTAATATGTGGGACGTCCATAATAGGATTGCCATGGGTAAGGTTTCCAACTTTGAGTAGGACTCTCTACTTGGAAAGTTGGACTCCTCTTTGGATTAGTATTCCTATGAGATAGTTTCCTTTTTGGATTAGGAACTTAAAATTAGTAAGTGTTCTACAACTAGGATTACTAATTGCATGGGAAGTTCCTTTTGGTTTCCTTTTCTAATTAGAGTGTTTCTTAAAGGAAATAAGTCTTTCCTTTTTGGACATCAATGAGAATTAGAAGAGATAAACTTTTAGGAAAGGTTTCCTCAAAGTTTCTATAAAAGAAACAACTCTTCCCCATGGACGTCCTGCACACTAAGAGAGCCACAAGGTGCCACACGTCCAGCCTTGGAGTAGTTTCTTCTTCATTGAAGAAAACTTTGAGATCTGAGATTTTCCATTAGAGAAATAGTTCTCAACTCCTAGATTAAGATCCCACCATCTTAGCCAATCAGATTTGGAAGTGAGATAGAGAAGAAGATCAAAGGCAATACTAGTGCAGAAAATTCCAGCAACTTGTTTGCTAATCGCAAGTCTGAGTTCGGGCCTTTGGATCTATTTTTTCAGAGATTTGAAGTCTACAAATCTTCGAGGTAATAGTCTTCTTCATTCTCCTTTAATTATACACTTGTTGGTCATGAATTCATGGAGTTCTCATGCGATCTATATGGCTGATTTATGCTGCCCAAATCAGATTTTTAAAATCTGTCATGTTACAAATTAGCCATGAATGTCTTCCGCTTATTCAGATCTGAATCGCAATTTCTTTCAGACTTGAAAGATTCCCGGGTAAGTTCACATATGCTCATTCTCTCATTGTTCTCATTCCCATTTCACAATTTCCAAGTATCAAAATTTACCCAAAACATTCATGGGCTCTTAGGCATAAAAAGGAGATTAACGGGCCACAAATCAAGGAGGAGAAATGGGCTGAAATGGCACGAAATATGCCTGAAAAAGAACCCGAAACAGCCCGCAAAACAGCCCAAAAGAATGGGTCATCCCCCTGGGTCCGCTCGAGCGAAGCCCAGACAGAACCTGGTCCGCTCGAGCGGCCCACTGGGTCGCTCGAGTGGACTGGGCTCCGTCCCAGTCCGGTTTGAGTGCAGAAATGCACTCTTTTGTGCATTTTTTTTATTTCTTTTCCCCCTTTTTCTTCCATACATATTTTCTTACAATTTAGGTCTCTTGAAGCCCCATTAAACTCCACTGAATCATCACCCTAATCCATTCAATTTCTCAAAACAAACCAAATCTAAAAAAAACCCTTCCATTCATCCAATAATGAGAACTTTTAACATAAACACACTTAATCCAAAATCTTGACAATGTTGAAAAACAATGACTCAAAATATATAGATAAGACCATTTGATAACACATCAAGGTAAACAACCCATTAATTAAAGAGAAGAAGTAACAATAAAGACAGGATGCATAGGAAAATCGAAAACTTGCTATAAGGGAAATCAATCCATCTCATTATCTGGAAATTTACTTGCCTTGGTCAAGAGATTCACAAAAATCACTCCAAACACAATTCTCTAAGGTCCAAGGTCTTCCATCTACAAAAGCCCCAAAACAAACTAAGAGAAACCCTAACAATCAATCATTCTCAAATCTCTATGAAAACCCTTTGCATAAATGAAGAAAATACTCCAAATGGTTTGAAAAACAAGGATCTTAAGTAAGAAATGCCATTGCTAACCTTTGGTAGCTCAAACAAAGAAGAAGGGCTTGAAAAAGGGATCTTCTCTAGCTCAAATCTCTTGAAAATGGCATCTTTGGAAAGCCAAGAGAGAGGAGAAGAGGATTAGGAGCTCAATCCTCCATTTAGCACTCAAGAAGAGAGGTTTTAAAGAGGAGAGAGAAAGTGCTGGGAGAAGGGTTCTCTCTTGAGCCTAGGGTTGCAAGAAGAACAAATGGGGAAGAAGAAGAGCCCAAGGCTTTATAAAGGGTTAAGTGGGCTAAGCCCCAATCTTACAAAGGCTGAAACTAACTGTGTGGGGAAAATCCCAAGAGAATCCTGGACAAGGTGCTCCATCCCGGGCCCCCGCATCAGCAAGCCCATCCCGACAAGTGTGGTCTCGTGCTCCACGCTTCCTATGCTCAACTCCCCTCACCTCGGCAGGATCCACTTCGGCCAAAGCATCCCACTTCGGCTGCTCAGCTCGGCGACATTACCAGGCCCTTCCACTTCGGCAACAGTGCCATGGCCCTACATCTCCGCCAGGTCTCACCCGGCACGACACTGCATCCCGGCCAAGCACCTCATATCGATGAAAGTACTGAGCACTGACAGCTGTCCTCCCATGGACGCTCAAGCACGCTATGGCCGTTGCGACAAGACAAGGGGATAGCCCGTATCTCCTGACAGATCACCCTCCACAGCTCCCAAGGCGCCAGGATATGGCCTAACGGGACAAGACAGGCTACGACGGGACCAGACAGGCTACGATGAGATCGCGCCTCCCTAGTACCTGACAAAATAGGCTACGACAAGACAGCCAACTACTCCTTTGCCTCCTCTTCCTCTACATAAACGTAGCTACAGCTCCAGAGGAAGGGGGGAATGCCATTACCACTCTGGTATGCCATATTCTTCCCCAAAAAATCTCCTCCCTCTGCTTAGTTCATACACTAACTTAGGCATCGGAGAGCCTTGCGCCGCCCAGGCCAGGGTCCTCTGACTACGTTTCTTCTTCCTTTTCTCAGGCTCCAGGCGCAGGCATCGGTGTCCCTAATCTCACTTGGGTAAGTCCTCTAAGGCACCCCCCATTATTGTGGGTCATTATTTTTTGCACCTACAATTGGCGCCGTCTGTGGCAAAGCAATATCCCAGCCTTCCCAACCTTCTCAATCTTTCCAAACACCATGCCTCGAAGAACCAGAAAGGGAAAGGAACCTATCGCATTGTCGACCCAGCTGCCGACGGTCCCCCGCCGAGAGAGGTCAGGAGCAAAATCTGGTCCAGCAGGCGACCAGCTTCAGGATACTCGGTCGGATTCATCCTCTTAAGGATTCGACCTCGACTCTACCCTCCGAAAGACGCACCCTGAAGAGCAGCAGCAACCGGGCCCATGGCGAAGGCTCGGGTAACGACCGCGACTCCAGAGAGTGGCTCGATCAACGCATAGAGCGAGCAGTACGACAGCACATGGAAATGGCCGACTACGCTCAAGTTCGGATGAACTCTAATGATTTCGGCGCATCTCCTCTCTCCAGAGATCAGAAGCTTCCCCCTTCCCGAAGATTTCAAAGTCCCGAGGTTCGTCATTTACGATGGAACCTCGGACCCAGCAGTACACCTCCGGCACTTCAGTCAGAGGATGTCGATATGAGTCAATGTAGGCCACCTCAACTGCAAAATCTTCTCCTCCAGTTTGGGCGACCTCCCCCTGAAGTGGTTCTGTTCTCTCCCAGAGAAGTCCATTTCGAGTTGGAAGGAGCTCCAGCTCTCCTTCTTGACGAAGTTCCAAGTTTACGAGGTCATCCCCAGGTCAGCCGCCGACCTGATGGCCCTCAGAATGAAGCAGACCGAGAGCATCGCGCAGTTCACCAAAAGGTTCTGGGCTGTCTACAGCCAGATCGAGAATGCCTCAGAGGCAATAGCAGTCCTGTCTTTCCAACAAGCCCTCGTACCAAGCAACGAGCTCCGAAGCAACTTGGTCATGTATCCCGTGGTCACTATGGCTGCACTCATGACTAGGGAAAATCAATTCGTCAGGCAAGACGAGGACGAAGCCCGAGCCCGGGAGCAGTTCAACCTCCGCGACAGCGACCGGATCGCTTCCAGCTCGGCCGAACCTGCCAGCTCGACCGACGCTTCCAGCTCGGCCGACTCTACCAGTTCGGCGGACGCTTCCAGCTCGGCCGACTCTGCCAGTTCGGCGGACGCCTCCAGCCCGGCGGGCGTCTCCAGCTCGCTAGCAGCCCCCCGCTCTGTAGAAATCCCTTCCAACACGGGGAGCAGTTAGGCGAACCTTTTTCTGTCACTTAGCTTCGACCGCCCGTCAGCTTGATCGCACGGTCCTCTACCGCCATCAGTCGTCCAGAGCCACCGAGCTCACTCTGGGGCCATTTTATACACTCAGGCGTGACTCGTGTTCGGCGCCAGAGCAACCAAGTCCTCGGGTAGGCGTGCCCAGGCTCCTTGGCCTCCAAACGACCTCATGCTGGTCCGTCCACGTGCTGGTCGCCACCTCACGCTGGTTTCGGCCTCGTGCTGGTCTCGACAGCATTTAACGACCTCATGCTGGTCCGTCCACGTGCTGGTCTCCACCTCACGCTGGTTTCGGCCTCATGTTGGTCTCGACAGCATTTAACGACCTCATGCTGGTCCGACCACGTGCTGGTCTCCACCTCACGCTGGTTTCGGCCTCATGCCGGTCTCGACAGCATTTAACGACCTCATGCTGGTCCGTCCACGTGCTGGTTTCCACCTCACGCTGGTTTCGGCCTCATGCTGGTCTCAACAGCATTTAACGACCTCATGCTGGTCCGTCAACGTGCTGGTCTCCACCTCACGCTGGTTTCGGCCTCATGCTGGTCTCGACAGCATGTAACGACCTCATGCTGGTCCGTCCACGTGCTGGTTTCCACCTCACGCTGGTTTCGGCCTCATGCTGGTCTCGACCGCATCTGACGACCTCATGCTGGTCCGTCCACGTGCTGGTCTCCACCTCACGCTGGTTTCGGCCTCATGCTGGTCTCGACAGCATTTAACGACCTCATGCTGGTCCGTCCACGTGCTGGTTTCCACCTCACGCTGGTTTCGGCCTCATGCTGGTCTCGACCGCATCTGACGACCTCATGCTGGTCCGTCCACGTGCTGGTCTCCACCTCATGCTGGTTTCGGCCTCATGCTGGTCTCGACAGCATTTAACGACCTCATGCTGGTCCGTCCACGTGCTGGTTTCCACCTCACGCTGGTTTCGGCCTCATGCTGGTCTCGACAGCATTTAACGACCTCATGCTGGTCCGTCCACGTGCTGGTCTCCACCTCACGCTGGTTTCGGCCTCATGCTGGTCTCGACAGCATTTAACGACCTCATGCTGGTCCGTCCACGTGCTGGTTTCCACCTCACGCTGGTTTCGGCCTCATGCTGGTCTCGACCGCATCTGACGACCTCATGCTGGTCCGTCCACGTGCTGGTCTCCACCTCACGCTGGTTTCGGCCTCATGCTGGTCTCGACAGCATTTAACGACCTCATGCTGGTCCGTCCACGTGCTGGTTTCCACCTCACGCTGGTTTCGGCCTCATGCTGGTCTCGACAGCATTTAACGACCTCATGCTGGTCCGTCCACGTGCTGGTCTCCACCTCACGCTGGTTTCGGCCTCATGCTGGTCTCGACAGCATTTAACGACCTCATGCTGGTCCGTCCACGTGCTGGTTTCCACCTCACGCTGGTTTCGGCATCATGCTGGTCTCGACCGCATCTGACGACCTCATGTTGGTATCGCCCTCGTGCTAGCTACGCGCTTCACAGGTTCGGCCTCATGTTGGCCTCGGCCAGTGCCATCAAGACTGCCCTCGGGTTCGTACACCCGGGCTTCTCCATCTCGGTGAATGCCAGAAAAGCAAGTCGCAAGGGTTAACAACCCTGGAAAAGGCCTCGAGTTCGGACACTCGGCCAGTTCCTAAACTCAGGGTCTTCACCCATCTCCAAGGGTTAACAGCCCTGGAAAAGGCCTCGAGTTCGGACACTCGGCCAATTCCTAAACTCAGGGTCTTCACCCATCTCCAAGGGTTAACAGCCCTGGAAAAGGCCTCGAGTTCGGACACTCGGCCAATTCCTAAACTCAGGGTCTTCACCCATCTCCAAGGGTTAACAGCCCTGGAAAAGGCCTCGAGTTCGGACACTCGGCCAATTCCTAAACTCAGGGTCTTCACCCATCTCCAAGGGTTAACAGCCCTGGAAAAGGCCTCGAGTTCGGAGACTCGGCCAATTCCTAAACTCAGGGTCTTCACCCATCTCCAAGGGTTAACAGCCCTGGAAAAGGCCTCGAGTTCGGACACTCAGCCAATTCCTAAACTCAGGGTCTTCACCCATCTCCAAGGGTTAACAGCCCTGGAAAAGGCCTCGAGTTCGGACACTCGGCCAATTCCTAAACTCAGGGTTTTTACCCATCCACATGGGTCTACGCCCTGGATACAGCCTCGAGTTCTTACACTCGGCCGAATTCCTAAAGTCCTCGGGTTTTGAACCCACGGGTCAAACGCCCTGGAAAAGGCCTCGAGTCCAGACTCGGTCGTTTCCTAAAGCTCCGGGTCCTGGACCCTGGAGAAGGCCTCGAGTTCGGACACTCGGCCGGATTCCTAAAATCAGGGTTCATACACCCCTCAAAGACCGTTGCCGAACTCATGCTCACATCTCCGAGACCAGCGGGATTCTGGATCCACTGTCTTAAGGCAGTTCGTCTCGGCCAAAAGCTGGCCACTTCGGCCAATGGCGGCTCGACAAGATTGCCGTAGAGACTGTTCCGTATCACCTCCTTGTTAGTTTTATGGACTCAATCCAGTAGATGATATAATAAATTGATTAATTTCTTTATTTATCAGTATATTCATGCTTTCCTTTCATGAGATGAATGGTGATTTATTATATACTTGCACATAACCAATACGAATGACATGATGGTTCATGAGATGAACCGGGGTCCACAAGTATATTAGATGTAACACATGTGTATGGATGAGATCCACATACGGGAGACATGTGTGGCAAATCTTATACTTAAATATCTTCACAACCAGTGATGAGACTGGACATCTCATACTAACAAGGTTGCAGCACTTTGATCACTATGAGATAGTGTGATTTGTCTCGATCAACAGAATGGAAGATTCTGGATCATAGTGCTGGTACATTAGATGTATTGAAGGACCATGAGAAGCACCTTATAAACACTGTCTTTATTTTAAGGTCTGCTCTCATAATTCCCTAGCAATAGGCTCTCAATCCTGAGACATTAATGAACTCAAGTTTCTATCTATTCATTTGCTTTGAGTCACCAATGAGTGAGGCCAACTGTAGGTCAACACCTCGGTGATTTGGGTACGTGGTAGTAGAGCTGTGGGAACATTCAATGGTCAAGATGGAATCTATCTCTAATATCCCCTCGTGCCAATTAATGGATCTATCATTGGTAAGTGCGCACCCATTCTGATTAAGAGTTAATTGGAAAGGTACCTATTGATCATTATAATTAATTGGGGCTCAAGGATAATAAGATATGGATCTAGTTTGGAAGACAGGTCCAATTGATCCATGGATATTGATAGAGGGGTCTACTTGTGGTAATGTGGAAGTTTAGGGTCTTCTATGTAATATTCCTAAGACTGGAGTTCAATTGCATTTATATAGTGGAGTTATTTGCAATTGACTGTGGGCCCGGATTACACATGAGTTGTGGGGTCGCGTGTCCCAGTTGGAGCCAGCTTTCTAAGGAATCCCTAGTGGTCCCCACGCTAGCCCAATTATTAGAAAGTATCTAATTCTAGTTGAACTCTGAAAGGAAAGTTACTATTTCTATTTGAAGTGAGACTTCTAATAGTGGTAATAGTAGACATACTAATTTTAGTAGAAGTGAGACTTCTATTTTAATTAGAAAGGAATTGGAAAGTTACTAATCATATTTGAAGTGAGACTTCTAATTATGATATGGTAAGTTACTAATTAATTAATGGAAGTAAGACTTCTATTTTAATAAAGAAGAGACAACTTGCAAAAGCTATAAATAAGAGGAGAAGAGGGCCTTGGACGTCCCATGCAAAAATCCACCTTGGGATTCACGCCCAAGTCCCCTAGTGCAAGTGTTGCACAAGTTATTCCTCTCTCTCCCTCTTCTAGTTCTTTTTCTAGTTCCTCCCTAGAGTTCCTAGTAGTTTTCTCTTGGAGATCCCACCATCTTCTTGAGAAAAGGAGAATCTGATACGGGTCATAGCGTGGAAGATCAAGAGGTCTTGGAGATTCCTATTTGATTAGTGAAAGCGTTTCATCATCAAAGAAAGACGCAACTTCTCCATTAGAGCACAACCGAGCTCCAAAGGTATAATCTACTTCCATGCATGTTGTAGATTTATTTGTTGCTTATATGTTGCTGTTTTTATCTTCTAGATAAATTGTTTTACTGATCATGATGATTGAGATTGAGGACATGGATCTTGGATTGGGTTTTATAGCCTTGTGGATAGTTGATCCCTGCGTCAAGTGGGTCAAAAGTTTTTGAAACCTATCCTAGAGGCCCACCCTATTTCCAACAATTGGTATCAGAGCCTTACCTCATCTCTTATCATGTTAGATCAGTAAGCTTGATCTAATCTTTACATGAGATGCGAAGAGGATAGATCAAGGGCTATGTACGGATCAGTTTTGATGGTTTTGCTTGGATAATTAGTAAATCCATGTTTGGATAGTCACATAAGGGTTTAACATTGATGGAATGATGGTAGGAAGCCATTGGAAATCTTCAGAAAAGTTTTGGAGATGGCTGGACACGAAATACAAAAACCCAACTTGCAGATTTCCGTCAGGCAGGTCGACCGAGCCCTCTGGCAGGTCGACCGAAGACACTGAGGCCGGTCGACCGAACCCTCTAGTAGCTCGAACCCCGCCGGGGGACACCCCCGGACCCCCTCTGCGTAGGGGGCATGAATCATAGTAGTGGCAATATTTGGCATCCTGTCTTTCCATTATTGTTTGATAAACCCGACTTTGTGAGTTGCTTTACTAGTATGAGATACTAACATGCAGGTTATCATGTCCTCTCCATATGGCCCACAAGTCTTTTACTTTCTTTTATGGTTGAATGTTTATTTTTGGCAAGTTGTAAAGGGCATCATGGTTTCCTTGTTTTCCCGGTTTAGGGCAAGGCATGGTGAAATTCCCTATGAGCCTTTTATTTCCATTAATAGATTATCATGTAAGTCTCATCGTAGAGACATAGGAATTTATGTAATTTTCTAAATTTGTAAATTCTGGCAATGTCCGAGACAAAGAAGGAAAGTGAAGTTGGACTCCTAATCAAAGAGTTTGAAGATTACCAAAGGTGTTTTGGAGTTTCCCAAAGTGTTTGAGGAATCCAAATTTTTGGAAAGTCTAGAAGTCCAAGAAGTCTATTCCGCATGGGCCATGTGGAGGAGAGGACTAGTTTCTAATTTTAGCGTTTTCTATTTATAGTTGAATGCTTTATTTAGAATGTTTCCAAATCTGATCCAAACATAGCAAGTTACTAATATTGGTCAAATCAAATTAATTTTTGGAAAGAGTTCTAATTAGTGTTGATGTCCCATGAGATGGACACATTGGTAACACTAATTTAAGAAACAGGACTTTCCTTAAAATAACTTGACTTAGAACCAATCTTGGATCATATCATGAGATGATTTGATGATTCATATATTTATATATGTGGGCCCTAATACCTTAAAAGGAAATCCTCAATTCTAAAATATTAAGTGGGAGCGGGGTATTTAAATTGATAAATCCCCATGGTTTTCCACCATAGGTTCATTGTAAGGAAAGTATTAGCCTCGCGCCACCAAGAGTGTGGCCGTTCCTTCGGAGGGCTTTTACTTGTCTGGCTACTAGATATGGATCTCCTATGGATAGTGTTGGTGAGACGGGGTGGGGGCTTACTCCCCTAGGAGGAGCTACTCACAACGGTTGTCATACAATGCTAGTTGGTGGGTCACACTTAACTAAAATAATGATGTAGTATCCCCTAGGATTTGCCTCATGTATTTTAGAAACCAAAGCAAATCGGGAGTCATACATTATTTGGTATGAGATACCTAGATGATAATGAATGATGGGGATCATGGATACTTAGTCTTAATTCCAATTTTGACGAACTTTGATCCGCACCAATCCAAGGACATACGCACTCCCCTAGGAGGCATGCCCTAAGGGATTGGGATTCCGATGTATTCTAAATTCAGTGCTTATGAGGATTCCCATATGAATTTGGTAGAATACTAAACCCTAATGTCATTTATATTCTTTCATTGAATGTATGGTTATGTGTTTTATTTATACAGCATGAATTCGAATACTTTCAATCCACTTGCGACCATCCTCAACCAGAACAAGTTGATGGGATCCAATTATGTAGACTGGAAAAGGAACCTGGATATTATCTTGACATCTTCAAGTTGCAAATATGTCCTTCTAATACCCCCCCTTCCTGAGCCTGAGCCTGATGCAACACAGATTGTGAAAAACTTTTACACCAAGTGGACCAAAAACAATGAGATAGCCCGATGTTTTATTCAGGCATCCATGTCTACTGTTTTGCAAGAACAACATCAATCCTATAAGTCAGTATACGATATTATATCGAACTTAAAGGAGATGTTTGCAGACCAGGTCAGGCCTGCTAGGCAGGCTGCTGTAAAAGTGCTGATGGAGACAAAGATGGCTGAGGGAACCCCAGTACAAAAACATTTGTTACAAATGAAGTTGGCATTGAATGAGTTAGATGTACTGGGGGCTACGTTTGATACAGAAACGCAGATCCACATGATCATTCAATCACTACCGGACTCATTCAAACATTTCGAGATCAATTATAGTAAATTGGAAATGACCATAGCTGAGCTGTCTCGCCAGTTGGTAGTGTTTGAGGAAATCATGAAGAAAAGACCAACTGCCCTCATGACAGAAAAGTCATTTGCTAAGTCTAAACCGAAAGGCAAAGACCGGAATAGCAAGAAGAAATCAGTCATCAAAGGTACTAAGGTGGAGTATGGTTCCACTAGTGGTGTGGCCAAGGTCAAGGGTACGGGAACAAAAGGAAAGTGTTTCCACTGTGGTATGACAGGACATTGGAGGCGGAGTTGTCCAAGATTTCTGTCAAAGGAAAAGACCTCAGGTATGATTGAGTCATTTGTTTCTGAAGTTAGTTTTACAACTAGTACTTCAGGATCTTGGTTTGTAGACTTCGGTGCAACTAATTACATCAGTAATATGTTGTAGGAGTTACAGGTAATCAGGAGGATTAATGACGGGGAAATCAGTGTTAACCTGGAATCGGAAGCCAAGGCAGAAGCAGTGTCAGTAGGAGTAGTAACTTAGTTATTTTCAGATATTAAGTTGATTTTGTCAGATACATTATATGTACCGTTTTAAGACGGAATTTTAATTTCTAGTATGATGAATAAGAGTTATTCAGTTACTTTTGGTAATTAAATCGTCTTAAAGAGGAGCGGTACTCTTATATATTCTGACAAGGTATTTAATGGCTTTTATTTGTTAACTCCCACAATGTATGAGATACATGACGCTGATGCTAATAATAGACCATCATTAAAGAGGTAGTCACCTTCATCTAATCCAACAAACTTTGGCACCTAAGAGGCTAGGTCATATAAACCTAAACAGGATTGACAGGCTAGTGAAAGATGGTATCTTGCCTTCATTGGTGGTAGAATCAATGCCTATCTGCAAATCCTGTCTGGAAGGCAAAATGACCAAAAGACCCTTATTCATCTAAGGGCAGTCGGGCCAAAGCTTTATTGGAGTTAGTGTTTACTGATGTGTATGGACCCATAATATTAGAGTGAGAGATTGATACGAGTATTTTATCACTTTCACCGATGATTACTCGAGATATGAATACATATACCTTATGCACCGCAAGTTCGAGATTTTTGAATAGTTCAAAGAGTTTTCGAGCGGAAGCGGAAAAGCAATTAGGTAAAAGTATAAATACTCTTCGATCAGATCGATAAGGCGAATATCTCTCCACTAATTTTATGGGATACTTATCAGTAAATGGGATTTGATCCCAGTAGTCTGCTCCTGGTTTGTCTCAACAGAATGGAGTAGTAGAAAGAAGGAACAAGACTCTTTTAGCTATGATCAAGTCTATGATTGAATTTCTACGGATTACCTATATTTTGGGATATGGAAACAGAAATATATATACTAAACCTCATTCCATCTAAGTCTATACTTGAGACTCCCAGGGAGTTATGGACAAGGCGAAAGCCTAGTCTACAACGTTTTTCAGGGTTGTCCAGCACACGTGCTGAAGGATAAGACGGATTAGTTGGAATCGAAGTCGGAAGTATATATGTTTATATTCTATCCCAAAAAGGAACTAAAGGTTGGTTGCTCTATAATCCCAGAGAGCAAAAAGTGCTTCGCAGCACCAATGCGGTTTTCTGGAGGGAGATTATAAGATTAACTGGAAATCTTTAGATATGATTATCTTGGAAGAAATTTAAGAAAGAACAATTCCAAATCCAAGAATAACCAAACTTTAAGAAAATCCGCCATATTTGACCCAGTAGTTACACCAGTGCCTTGTCGTAGTGGGAGTATTGTCAGGACCCTTGACAAGTTCTCGGTCTAGGGAAAGTCTTACAAGGCAGTCCCTGTGTAACCGGAACAAGATCCCTATAACTATGATAAAGCAGTTAATGACATAGTTTTGGGACTTTGGTTAGATGCTATGAAAGCTGAGGTGGAGTCTTTGTACTCTAATCAGGTCTGGATACTTGTGGGCTTGCCTGCCAATAGCAAACCTATTGGGTGCAAGTGAGTCTACAAAAGAAAATGAGAGCCAGATGGAAGAGTTCCATCTGGATACTCTTATCCATTGCGGTTCATCTCGGTGATGAGATTTGGCAAATGGATAAAAAGACAGCATCTCACGATGGGAATCTTGAGGAAAACATCTATATGATGTAACCAGATGGTTCTAACCAAGTGCGAAGAGTTTGCAGGCTGCATAAGTCCATTTATGGATTCATGCAGATATCCCGAAACAGGAACATCCGTATTGACTAAAGCAAATCAAGTCACTTGATTTTTATCAGAATCCGGATAAGTCATGTGTAAATGAAAAGTCAAGAACGCAGGGTAGTTTTTTTTCTGATATAATATGTCGACGACATCCTTCTCCTATGGAGTGACATAGGGATATCGTCAACAGTAAAAGTTTTGGTTGGCTAAGACTTTTGATAATAAAAGACTTTGGAAAAGCCAGGTACATCCTAGGAATCAATTTCCATTGAGACCGGAAAAATAGGATGATAGGCTTATCCCAATGATGTGTACATAGATAAGGTTCTGGTACGATAAGCTATGTTTTGTACTAGACCGGATACCTGTCACGCAGTATGCCTAGTCAGCAGATATCAGTCTAGCCCAGGTTTTTATCATTGACTGTTGTAAGATGTGTTCTCGAATACTTGAGAAGGACTAGAGATCACATGTTGAGTTATAACAGTGATGAGTTGATTCCAGTCGGTTACATAGATACTGACTTCTAGTCAGATCAGGATTCCAGGAAATCAACTTCTGGGTATGTGTTTATGCTGTAATTACTTGAGAAGCAATTACGGAAGCAGATTGACTCAAAAGATTCCTTATGGAATTTGAAGTGGTATTTTTGGCAGGACAGCCGATCACAGTTTACTGTGATAACAGTAGGGCAGTCATTAAGTCCAAATAACCCAAGAGCCAAAAGGTATGTACAGAGGAAGTTATACATGGTCAGATAGATTGTGCAAAGAGGTGATGTACGATCACCAAGATAGCCTCTGTAGACAATCTAGTAGATCCATTTACTAAGCCTTTGACTACCAAAGTCTTTGAGCTATTAGTAGACGGGATGTGCATGAGATGCAACTCTAACTGGCATTGAGCCCAAGTGGGAGATTGTTAGTTTTATGGACTCAATCCAGTAGATGATATAATAAATTGATTAATTTCTTTATTTATCAGTATATTCATGCTTTCCTTTCATGAGATGAATGGTGATTTATTATATACTTGCACATAACCAATACGAATGACATGATGGTTCATGAGATGAACCGGGGTCCACAAGTATATTAGATGTAACACATGTGTATGGATGAGATCCACATACGGGAGACATGTGTGGCAAATCTTATACTTAAATATCTTCACAACCAGTGATGAGACTGGACATCTCATACTGACAAGGTTGCAGCACTTTGATCACTATGAGATAGTGTGATTTGTCTCGATCAACAGAATGGAAGATTCTGGATCATAGTGCTGGTACATTAGATGTATTGAAGGACCATGAGAAGCACCTTATAAACACTGTCTTTATTTTAAGGTCTGCTCTCATAAATCCCTAGCAATAGGCTCTCAATCCTGAGACATTAATGAACTCAAGTTTCTATCTATTCATTTGCTTTGAGTCACCAATGAGTGAGGCCAACTGTAGGTCAACACCTCGGTGATTTGGGTACGTGGTAGTAGAGCTGTGGGAACATTCAATGGTCAAGATGGAATCTATCTCTAATATCCCCTCGTGCCAATTAATGGATCTATCATTGGTAAGTGCGCACCCATTCCGATTAAGAGTTAATTGGAAAGGTACCTATTGATCATTATAATTAATTGGGGCTCAAGGATAATAAGATATGGATCTAGTTTGGAAGACAGGTCCAATTGATCCATGGATATTGATAGAGGGGTCTACTTGTGGTAATGTGGAAGTTTAGGGTCTTCTATGTAATATTCCTAAGACTGGAGTTCAATTGCATTTATATAGTGGAGTTATTTGCAATTGACTGTGGGCCCGGATTACACATGAGTTGTGGGGTCGCGTGTCCCAGTTGGAGCCAGCTTTCTAAGGAATCCCTAGTGGTCCCCACGCTAGCCCAATTATTAGAAAGTATCTAATTCTAGTTGAACTCTGAAAGGAAAGTTACTATTTCTATTTGAAGTGAGACTTCTAATAGTGGTAATAGTAGACATACTAATTTTAGTAGAAGTGAGACTTCTATTTTAATTAGAAAGGAATTGGAAAGTTACTAATCATATTTGAAGTGAGACTTCTAATTATGATATGGTAAGTTACTAATTAATTAATGGAAGTAAGACTTCTATTTTAATAAAGAAGAGACAACTTGGAAAAGCTATAAATAAGAGGAGAAGAGGGCCTTGGACGTCCCATGCAAAAAATCCACCTTGGGATTCACGCCCAAGTCCCCTAGTGCAAGTGTTGCACAAGTTATTCCTCTCTCTCCCTCTTCTAGTTCTTTTTCTAGTTCCTCCCTAGAGTTCCTAGTAGTTTTCTCTTGGAGATCCCACCATCTTCTTGAGAAAAGGAGAATCTGATATGGGTCATAGCGTGGAAGATCAAGAGGTCTTGGAGATTCCTATTTGATTAGTGAAAGCGTTTCATCATCAAAGAAAGACGCAACTTCTCCATTAGAGCACAACCGAGCTCCAAAGGTATAATCTACTTCCATGCATGTTGTAGATTTATTTGTTGCTTATATGTTGCTGTTTTTATCTTCTAGATAAATTGTTTTACTGATCATGATGATTGAGATTGAGGACATGGATCTTGGATTGGGTTTTATAGCCTTGTGGATAGTTGATCCCTGCGTCAAGTGGGTCAAAAGTTTTTGAAACCTATCCTAGAGGCCCACCCTATTTCCAACACTCCTCGGCCTCATGACAGTCCCCAGCTCGGCATCAGTGCCGGATTCCAGGTTGGCAGTTACTCTGGTTCCACCTCGGCCTCATGCCAGTTCGCAGCTCCACAGCAGCGCCAGCCTCCAGTACGGCAGGAAATTCTTCCTCCGGCTCGGCAGCAGTGCCAGTCTCCGGTTTAGCAGCAGCGCCCAGTCTATAGCTCGCCTCCTTCTCAGCTTGCCTCCTTCTCAGCAGCAGTAGCAAGATACTCCTAAATAAATGAGCCATCTCTCTTGGCTTTCAGCAACAATGCACTCTCCAGCTCGACAGAGGCATCTTGTTACAGCTTCACAGTGATGCCAACCTCCAGCTCCGGTCCATTGCCAGCCAGTCATCTCAAAACTATGAGCAGCTCCGAGGCACAAATGTTGTCTTCCATGATACTCACCTTCTAACCTCAAAAGAGCAGCCTATTGAGCTCAGAAGCTGGGGGGCTTTGTGTGGGGAAAATCCCAAGAGAATCCTGGACAAGGTGCTCCATCCCGGGCCCCCGCATCAGCAAGCCCATCCCGACAAGTGTGGTCTCGTGCTCCACGCTTCCTATGCTCAACTCCCCTCACCTCGGCAGGATCCACTTCGGCCAAAGCATCCCACTTCGGCTGCCCAGCTCGGCGACAGTACCAGGCCCTTCCACTTCGGCAACAGTGCCATGGCCCTACATCTCCGCCAGGTCTCACCCGGCACGACACTGCATCCCGGCCAAGCGCCTCATATCGATGAAAGTACTGAGCACTGACAGCTGTCCTCCCATGGACGCTCAAGCACGCTATGGCCCGTGCGACAAGACAAGGGGATAGCCCGTATCTCCTGACAGATCACCCTCCACAGCTCCCAAGGCGCCAGGATATGGCCTAACGGGACAAGACAGGCTACGACGGGACCAGACAGGCTACGATGAGGTCGCGCCTCCCTAGTACCTGACAAAATAGGCTACGACAAGACAGCCAACTACTCCTTTGCCTCCTCTTCCTCTACATAAACGTAGCTACAGCTCCAGAGGAAGGGGGGAACGCCATTACCACTCTGGTATGCCATATTCTTCCCCAAAAAATCTCCTCCCTCTGCTTAGTTCATACACTAACTTAGGCATCGGAGAGCCTTGCGCCGCCCAGGCCAGGGTCCTCTGACCTACGTTTCTTCTTCCTTTTCTCAGGCTCCAGGCGCAGGCATCGGTGTCCCTAATCTCACTTGGGTAAGTCCTCTAAGGCACCCCCCATTATTGTGGGTCATTATTTTCTGCACCTACACTAACATTTGTGGGTCCCGAATGGGACCGACGAAGAAGACAAAATCGATCAACAAAATATTTACTTTCCGAAAAGTATATTTTCCCCAAATTCTGAAATTTTCGAAATTTATGGACAGATTTAGTGAAAATGTCATTTTTGCCCCTTTTTATCGAAAAACGCGATTTCTGAGCATTAAATCAAAATGGTCAAAATATGAAAGTTTTTAAACTTAATGAGATGAGTCAAAATAAACCAAATTTGGAATTTTTAGAAATCAAGAGTAATTTCTCATAAAAATACAAATCATATGGACTGGGTCAAACCAAAGTCAATGGTCTTCAAAATCTCCAAGGCTATGAAAAATCTAGTCAAACTCAAAGACAATGTCAAATCAACTCAAATCTCACTTAAAAAGCTAAACCACGATTAAAATAATACTAAACAAAAGAACTGGGGGTCGGGGTCTTACAGAGGCTTCTAGATCAAGGAGTCAGATCAGTTGGGAAGTTGTCTGTCTTCCCATCAGGAAGGTGGTCTCGGCGTCAGGCGCATCCATGATCAGAATGTGGCCTCCTTCCAAAAAATGGGTTTGTCTATATCCTCCTCCCCCTCGTCCCTATGGGCGACTTGGATGTCCAGAAGATACTCTAAACTCAGCGATCTGGAGTTCATCAACTACTAAATATGGGTCTTGTATATGGCAAAAAATCAAGAAACTAAGTCACTATCTCTTTAATCGCTATTGCTAGAAAATTGAGAATGGCAAGAAGGTGGACACCTAGGCTGAGAATTGGGCAGGTGAGGCTAGTCTAGCCTACCTCTTTCCCTCTTTCTCTTTCAAACTCAACCAGAAGCTACTCACTCTTTAGGATGGAGCTTAATGGGTCATCCCCCTGTGCATTCCCCTTGGTGCAGCTGATCTCCTCACCCAAGTTCTCAGCAACATCTCCCTTGGTCTAGCTTCAGAAGATTCTATATTATGGTCTGCCCATCCTAGTAAAGACATATGCTTCAAGGAAGCTTGGGATCTCATCAGGTATAGGCGTGACAAAGTTGTTTGGGCCCCTCTAGTGTGGAACTCCATCATGCTGCCCCGAATCTCCATCTTCGCTTAGAAGTTGATGCACTATAAAATTTCCACCCAAGACTTGGCTCAATCCATTGGCTTCAACCTTGCTTCTAGGTGCTGTCTTTGTGCAAACAACTCGGAGTCCGTCCTGCACCTCTTCTTCCAATGCCCTTTTGCAATCTCTCTTTGGATCTGGATCCTCTTTGGTTGAGGGGTGAGGCCAGCTGCTACTTATCCCCTTCCAAGAATTGGTCTGACATCTCCCATAACAGTGACAAGCTTGCTAGGAAAGGTAATATCTCCTCTATTTTTTTCAGCTCCATTTTTGTAATTTGGAAATGTAGGAATGATCATACCCATAGGAATTTTAGATTCTCTCAGACGAAGGTCAAGTTATACTTGACTGATCTCCTCTCCTCCTCTCTCAGTCACATTGACAAGCCTTTTTCTGGCAAGCCTCTACAGGCTGTCTATAGTTTTCTCTCTGCTGCACCAATGTTAGAGGTCTGATAGCTTTTTTGGGTCTATTTTTGTTTTTGTTTTCTTTTTCTCTTTTTTCTTTTCCTGTATTAATTGTGGCCTCTACTTGGCTCCCCTTTTGCAGGTAGCTTCCCTAGCCTTTGTTTCCACCCCCACCTCCCCCCCACCACCCCAGGTCCTTCATCTCGAGTTGTAGTGCGCGCATTGGGCTATGGAGCCTCATTTTTTGGTAAGTTTGTTACGCTGACGATGTCATTTAGGCATCGTGCTTGGCATGCACCAGAGTTTGTCATAACTGGGGTAGTGTTTTGTTTAGGTACTTATTTTGTACGGCTTTTATTAGCCTATTTTCTTTGGGACAATAATAAATGTACCTTCGTAATTTGTAACGTGAACATATGTGCAAATGAGTTGTCCAGTTACTACCAGCTCTGCATCATCTGGTTTGATTTTTATAACTTTATGATAGCGATTTAGTACGACAAAAAATCCGATGACCATGGGCTCCGAATCACAACACCACGTATGCTTCCACAAAATATTTAGGTTGTGTTGGGAATTTGTTATCCCCACACACCCGGATCCAGGGAGAAAATAATTTTTTTTATTAATCCCAAATCACGGTCCCCGAGATCAGATTTTGGGGCGTGACATTGTTGATGTTGACACCAAAAATGTCACTTTGCCTTTTCAAGATCCAAAGAGCTACATGAAGTCGCAACCTGCCATAAATAGGCAATGCTGCTTCCAAAAATCAAATCTTGTCAAAATCAAACAAAAACTGCAAGATTCTTCCAGACAGCCCAAAGAGGAGTACACAACAAGTTTCGGGCCATTTCAAAATCATTTGGCCTAACTTCGCTTCTCCGACAGCCGAAAAGGAGATCTCGGTGACAAAAGCTCTCCGGGACCATGGTTTCCAAGACAGAGCCTATGGATCATCTTAAAATGACTCCAATAGGTTCCCTGTCAAATTTCAAGTCAATCGGACATCGATTGAGCGCACATCAAACCGCGACATCTTCATCGCGACAAAAAGCAAGTCTACAGGTGATAGGACCCCAAACGGCTTCGAAACTCAAACAAAAGCCTATGGTTGGTCTTATTTATTGCTCAGGAGGCTTCACACCAAATTTCAGGTCATTCCGACATCGTTTGGCCCAGTTTCAGCTTCTGACGGAAAATCGGCAGCTCTGCGCGACAAAGTCTTCGGCTTTCTCAGGAAATTGGAAACTTTGCAAAATAAAATGCAAGGATTCTCATCAGGTTTCCTACAAAGAAATTAGGCCAATAAATGGTCAAAATGTCAAGGAAAAATACAGAAGAAAAAAGAATAAAAAAAAAGCAAAAACGGACGCAAAACGGGACACGAAAGGGGGAAAACCCCCCCAGGGTCGCAGACCCCTGCGACACTGGGCCAGGGTCGCCGGCGACCTTGGAACCCGGGGTCGCCGGGAAAGCCCCGGAAACCCCGATTTTCGCCGTTTTTTCGCGATTCGAGGAGCCCAGCCTCTAGTACTTTCCAAAATTCATGCTTTTGAGACACCAAGTCCTCTGACATCCGTCCAAAACACGGGTAAATCATCAAGAGTATCGAAGACAGTATTGATCGCCACCCGGTCAACCAAAAAAAGTGTGCTTTCTACCCGACCGATCGAGAAATCGACAGGACAGATGGCACCGACCCGCTGTTGGCAACAAACACCTGAAATTACATGATCATCTGATGTCGATCTACATGAAGATCCATCGATGATCATCAACAGAAGAATCTCAAAAGACGTGGCACGGCCCGCGACTCTTCAGCTGCTCGGCGACCACTTAATGCGATAAATTGACTAGCTTTATTACAGTCATTAATCCATTTCTTTGGACGGCCCAATCAGAAGCAAGCATTCGGGAGTTACAAGTCAAGAGATTCATGGCATTTAACCCATGAAACTCCTCCCATCATGGCGATTAAAGGCGATTAAATGCCCTCAATCTCCTCCGGCCAATCAGAAGCCAAGAAAAAGGAGTTACAAAATAAATAATTCAATTTTGTAACTCCTCCCATTATGCGGCTTAATGACAATAAAAGCCTATAAACCCACCTAAAAGGCTACCTAAAAGCCTATAAATAGGAGGGCTCTCCAAGAAGAAAGGACACACACAGACACAGACACAACATCAACAGACAGCAGACAGAAATCCAGAGAAAGGAAAAAGAGAGAAAACTCTGCGGAAATTCTACACCGGCCACCGCAACAAGGTGACAAAAGTCCCTTGGGGGGTACCCCCCCCCCCCCCCAAGGTCCTTGCCTTCTCCTCCTGCCTCCAATGGCTTAGATATGGCTTTTCAGCCCGTCTACTCGGCTTTTTATTGGACATAGGACCTCCTTTTGGTCTTTGTCCTCTAAAAACCCGAGGTTATAGCCAAGCCAAGCGAATCAATAGCATCCTCTTTTCTCATCTGCATGGATGATGGCGAAGCCCACATATGGCTTGCGACCGTCAATCTAAACGGGTCCCCCACAATCTCCTGAGAAGTTAGATCCTCCTTTTCTTGCTTTTCATTGTAGTTTATATTTTTTTAAAAGAGACAAAAATCACAATTCTTGTCTTTCATTGTTGATAAGGATTGTAAATCGGCTATAAACGCCAAAAATTGGCTATAAACGCCAAAATCGGCTATAAACGCCAAAATCGGCTATAAATGCAAAAAAAATCGCCTTTCACGGCAAATCAAGAAAATGTCTCTTTTCTTAAATATATGTGCAATGGAAAACTTGAAAGAAGTTGATTTCCTTTTTACTTGCGAAGGTTGATCTCCGGATCACCACTTGCAATTCCAAGTAAAAATAGAAAATCTGGCACACCCACAAAAAAAAAAAAAGAAATGTTGATGCACGCCCCCCCTTTGCCCCCCGGTTACGAAAGGGTCGGAACCAAACGGACTCCCACGTCCGCCGACCTCGGTAGGAACCCCGGGCATTCCGGGAGCGCGGTCCATCAAGCTGGCATCACCCGGTGGGACTCGTTTATTTGAGAACACGATGCTAGAAATGAAATATTTGCATATCATATATTTTGCTCTATGCTTATATTTCTTTTCTCGATCCCTTGGCTACTTTATAATTGGTGGCCTATGTTGAATTCCGCATAATAAAGAAATGAGATGAGATTTTTTGTTTGGAAATTTCTAATTCTTTGAATTTATTTCCACTCTTTCTCTTTTCAAAAAAAAAAAAAAAACAAAAAAAAAATCAGATTTTTCATTTTTGGATTCAAAATTGAGAAACTTTGATCCTTTCCCTTCTGGGCACTGGCGCTCGCGGAAATCGCCGAGACCGTGTTCGGATCGGGGGTTGGGCCATTGTTTCTCTTCGATGAGTTCATTAAAAATCTAAAAAAAGAAAATATATATATATATATATAAAAGTAAAAAATTTTTAGATTTCTCAATTTGGATTCAAAATTGAGAAACTTTGATCCGTTCCCTTCTGGGCACTGGCGCTCGCGGAAATCGCCGAGACCGTGTTCGGATCGGGGGTTGGGCCATTGTTTCTCTTCGATGAGTTCATTAAAATATATATATATATATATAAAAAAAGAAAAAAAAAATTTTTAGATTTCTCAATTTGGATTCAAAATTGAGAAACCTTGATCCGTTCCTATCGTTCATCGCGCTTGCAGAAATGTTGAGCCTGTTCGACTAAGGTTTTGGGCCATTGTTTCTCTTCGATGAATTCATAAAAATAAAAATAAAAAAAAATATAAAAAAAAAAGACATAGACCACTAAGGTTAAACCAACTGTGTTCTTTGATCATGGTTGATTCAAAGAAAAGCCTTGTCCAGAGTGTGGAGACAGCTTGACTGTTCTAGGCAATGGTCCTCCAAACGGGTTCATTAAGTAATCCTACCCTTACCTGGGGGCAATTCTATCAATCAAGATTTCATAAGACCGGGTTAGGAGGCCTATGTGTACTCTCTCGTCTTTTAAATAAATTTTTTTTTCAAAAATAAAATTTTTAAAAATAAAAATTTTAAAATAAAAAATAAAAAATAAAAAAAAATTTTCAAAAAAAAAATCTTAAAAAAAAATTAATAATAAATAATAATAAAAAAAAAGATTTTTTTTTTAAAAAAAAAAGATTTTTTTTTTTAAAAAAAATCTTCAAAAATCTTAAAAAAAAAAAAACTTCCGTCATTTTGGGTTTAGATTAGAGAAATCTTGGTCTTCTCCTTTCTGAGCACTGGCGCTCGCGGAAATCGCTGAGCCCGTGTTCAGATTGGAGTGCCTTTTGCTCTCTTTGATAAACCCGATATTGGCCTTTCAAAAAAAAACTCGTCATTTTTAGATTCAGATCCGAGAAATCATGGTTCATTTCTTTCTGAGCACTGGCGCTCGCGGAAATCGCTGAGCCCGTGTTCAGATTGAATACCATCTGCTCTCTTTGATGAATCCAATCTTGACCTTTCAAAACAGAGAATCTCATCTCATAGATGCGGTCTCAAAACATTTGTGTCTAGCGGTACTAGTACGCCCTTTCAGGGTCTACTGTATTGCGACCGGCACATCTGTAACTCCAACTTTATATTCTTCTTACCTCGAGCAAGCTCTGCTTCTCGATAAGTCGAATTTAAGTTCACAATTGCTTCTAGCAGTTACTGGGATGCCCATTCTGGGCTTACCATACCTGCGATCAGAACAATTGTACCCTCTATGGCATTTTGCCTTCCTCATATTGCTTGGGTCATCTACCTCGAGCAATTTGAAAAGACGAAACCATAGAACTTCCCATTTATGATCATTATATTCTTGTGATTACTAATGGATGTGGTCTTGTTTCATAAATTTTCGAAAAAACTAACAATGGCAGCTTCACTAACCATTACTTTCGACGAAAACAAGCACCAACTCATGCTTCAACAGAAACAAACCACGCGCACCTACAAGCGCCCGATCAGCTGCCGAAGTGTCAACTCCCTCGGCAACTCTCTGAACTCCGGGTCGACCTCGACTCCCCGGACTATCGTCTTTGGGACGCTGGGACCATTCCCACTTCCTGAGGAACAAACTGCTCCCTCCAAGAAGCAGAAACTCGCCACTCAACGTGTCACTACCATGACACCAAAGGCGAGCACCAGAAGGCCTGAAGCCCGTGGCAGCCCCACGAAGCCTCAACCTGCAAACAACCAGGTCTACCCCAAGACTTGGTCCCCAAGACCTTCACCAAAACAGAGAAGGTCCCATACATCCACTAAGCCAGCATTCCTGGCCCCACTCAAGGAGAACCAGTTCTATCCTCTTGCTTACATGAAACAGGAGAGACCTAGCTCCAACCTGACTCTCAAGTCATCCCAGCATGAGCCGGCTTGTTCCTACAAGCCCAAAATCAAGTCATGCATCACAAGGCCTCCACAAACACCTGCTAAGGCCTACAAATCTGCAGTTCGACCCTTCATATCTACAGGGGCCGAACTTCAAAAATTCAAAGCTTCGCTGCAACAGGCGAAGGACAGGGTTCGCATCCTGTCCTTGCCCAGCTACAGAGAAGACAGGCTCGGCTGCTGCGCCCGAGGGAGCACATCCTTCATCGTCAAAGCCCAGTCAGAGCTGACCGAAGCTCAAATTGCTCGCCGTATACGCCACCGCGCATTATACCGGCAAAAGAGACTAGAGAAGCAAAGGACCCAGCCTCCCACACTTCAAGTCTCTCCCGAATGGGTCGAAAAAGAAAGACCCAACCAAGTTGCTGCCGTCCATATGGTTGGAAAAACCAGAAGGCGCCAAAAATCAGCAACAAAAATCCATGTCCGACGTCCAATGACCCGCAGCGTCTCAAGGACAAGAAGACATTCAGAAGAATCCCCTGCTCCTTCAAGCAAAGGACAACAGAGTGATCCTTCCTCAAGCTCTTCTTCAAAAAGAATGAGCCCTAGCTCAGTCACCAGGACAGTTTCTTCATTTGAATCACGAAGGATGAATGTCTTGGCTACAAATTCTGAGCCACCACCCCGCAATCCACCTCCAGAAGATGCGATCACCCGCATCCAGCAGTTGGAACAGGGCCAGCAGAGGATTGAAACTCTGATGGAAAACCTTCTCCTCACCTTCCAAAATCAGGCGAACAATGAACCTCCTCCGAATCATCAAGACGACGAGGTAAATAGAGAATAAAATGAGTCACGCGCCCTTACCAAAAAGGACGTAGACGGTATCCTCGCCAAAGCAAAAGAAGAGGATATACTCAAAGAGCATGGGATCAAGCCACCATATCCCTTATGGATGGACTCGGTCCCGTTCCCCACCAAATTCAAGCATCCTACTCTCCAAACATATACGGGGAAAGGATCAGCCAGACAGCACGTCATCCACTTCAAGATCTGACGGGAGCTATCGCGGATCAAGATGCACTCAAGATCCGCCTCTTTGCAATTACCCTAAAAGGTACGGCCTTCGATTGGTACTCCACTCTGTCGGAGGACTCAATCCAAAACTGGGCCATGCTAGAGACACGCTTCCTGACTCACTTCAAAGGTGAAGATCATCCCGCTACTATGGCTCAGCTGTGCAGCCTAAAACAGGGGGAGAATGATCAACATATGACTTCATTCACAAGTGGAAAGCAATGGCATACAAATGCTCTGATGTATTGCCACAAGCGTCGCTAGTCGACATTTGCCGAAACAACATGAGAGCCAGAATCCGCTCCATGATCATCGGCAACAAATCAAAAAAACCTGGGAGAACTCCTAGAAGCTTCCATGGAAGCTGAGACGGTGATTAAAGACCTCAACAGTCAGAAATCATCAAGAAAAGAGCCAACCGCCATTACGACCTCAAAACCAAAGAAGAAAGAGGTCCTCAATGTGCAGACCAAGTCAGCTCCTCAGCCACCAAAGAAAGCTGAAAACAAAGCTGTTGGTAAGAAACCTGAACTCTCTGATGCCTTCAAAGAACGAGTAGAGAAGAAATACCCGTTTGATGAAGATGTTGATGAAATCTTCGGGGCTCTTGTGGCAAACGGCAAGCTCACCTTGCCTGAACCAAAAAGACCAGGTGATGTTGGCAAAACCAACGATCCTCGGTACTGTCCATACCACCAGATGATCTCGCATCCTCTCAATCAATGCTTCGTTGTGAGAGAGAAAATAAATGAGATGTGGAAAAAACGGAGTCATCACCTTTGACAAAAACTATGGGCTGCCTCCGTCAACATGGTGACATGTGGACAAACATCAAGATCACCGAAGAAGAAGATCACTACTTCCTTCAAGGTGATAAACTCAATCGAAGCGTCCGAGTAACTGGTTCCTTACCCGACACCAGACGGACAACCGATATGGGTACATCCCGATCTCCTGGAAGATTGAAAATTGGGAGGTCGTGAAAATAAAGCCTACAGCTCGACAGCGAAGGCAGGCTAGGAAACATCTCCTCAAGCTCAAACGGCAAGAGGAAGACCCAGCCAAAACTAGAGGTCAAAGAAAGGCAGAGGCTTCCTCTACCGCTTCACTGGAGGTAACAAAAACATCCCTTCCAGAGACTTCAAAGGGGGTAAGGAAATTCACTCTCAGTGATTTCATGCCACCTCAATTCAAAGAAGCCATGCAGGAGGCATCATACTCTTGCAATCGGTAGTTGGATTCTCCATTGATGGATACGAATCAAGTGACACCGATGATGGATTCGAATCCAACTACACAGATGAGTGGGAGGAGTCCCTTGAAACAGGAGAATATCTCTCCGATGAAGAATGGGTTCCTGAGTCTCATCTTATGCCAGTAATCTGGTATAACCCCCTACAGCCACAAGGATCCTGGTCTGATGATGAAGAAGACCAAGAAGCTGTACAAGAAAATGCTGCTGACCCAGCACCTCTCATTACTCCAGCGGAAATCAACAATGTTGAGCCACAAAGAGATGATGAAGAAGAAGATCCGGCTCCCATGCCTGATCTTGAAGAATATGCAAGGATCTTGCAGCGACTCGCTCTAGAACAAGAGCAAGAACGCGTCAACGAGCCTCCTCGCAATCCAGAGCCTGAAGTCCCTGAAGACCACCAGGTACATCCTCCCTTAACTCCTGAAAAATGGAGAAAATTGCTGGATAGACGACCCTCTCACATCCGAGGATGAGTCTGACTCCGATCAGGCAACGTCTCCCTGTCAGAGCTTCCTGTAATGTTATAATTCGGGATTATAGCTCTTCCGAAGCATCGTCTGATGAGAGCACTTACACTCCGGCTTCGCAAACACAAACTGCGAATGAATCCATTGAAATGCTTCTTCGGCGTCTCGTCTGGTAAGTTCCTCGGATTCTTAGTTCGGAAAGCTGGAATAGAGCTTGACCCCATAAAAGTCAAAGCCATTCTAGAAATGCCCTCTCCAAGAACCTTGAGAGAACTCAAAGGGCTTCAAGGGAGATTAGCCTACATCAGACGGTTCATCTCCAATCTTTCGGGGGAAATGCCGTCCATTCTCCCGATTGATGAAAAAAGGTGTAAACTTTGTCTGGGATGCTGACTGTGAAGCTGTTTTCCAAGACATCAAGTCATACCTGACAAACCTCCAGTGTTAGCTGCTCCTACCACTGGAAAACCATTCATCTTGTACACAAGAGCCCTTGCTCACTCTCTGGGAGCTCTGCTTGCGCAAGAAAATGATCAAAGAAAAGAAGCTGCTCTATATTACCTCAGCCGCATGCTAGTAGGTGCAGAGCATCGCTACTCTCCAGTCGAAAAAAAGAATGTCCTTGCAGTGATGTTCGCCGCACAAAAGCTGCGTCACTACTTGCTTTCCAACACAATATACCTGGTCTCGAGGGTCAACCTCTTGATGGTCCTTGTCACAAAGGCAGGTTCTCTCAACGCTCTACTAGCAAAATGGTCCATCCTTCTATCACAATTTGATATTAGGTATGTACCACAAAAAGCAATCAAAGGCAAGCTCTAGCGGACTTCCCCGCGCAGAGCATCCATTGCCTAAAGATTTCCCACTCAGAGATGATCTCCCAGACGAACCAGTCTACAATGTGGAGACTTTCTCACAAAGTGCATCCTGGGACATGTACTTTGACGGTGCAACCAGGACAATGAAAAAGACAGCTATCTCAGGAGTTGGCATCCTCTTTGTAGCCCCGACAAATACATGATTCCACACGCTTTCTCGCTACTGGAACCATGCACAAACAATGCAGCTGAATATCAAAGCTCTGATCTTAGGATTGGAACTCGCCATCGAATCCGGTATCACCATGCTGGAAGTCTTTGGAGACTCTCAACTGATCGTCAACCAGATGAATCAGAAATTTGAAGTCAGGAAGCCAGATTTGTTGCCTCTACTACAACAAGGCACAATCACTTCTGCAAAAGTTTGACATCTGTCACATCACCCACATTCGTAGAGGTGAAAACATACGTGCAGATGCCCTAGCCGGACTTGCCGCATCCATGGCAATCCAGGAAGGGGAAAACATGCAAATCACAGTGTGTGAAAGGAGAATCCTTCCTCCTCTTAACACACACCAAGCAGTTGCTGAATGCCACCAAAGTGGTCGGAAGTCGGATTTCAATCCTTCAAACTTCAATTGGCGACTGGAGGGATCCGTTCATTGATTACATTATGTTCGGAATCCTACCTGAAGATCCAAAAAGAACGGGTAAGCATCCAAAGGCGAACCCCAAGCTTCCATTTGGATATTCCTATCAAAATCCTTTACAGGAAATCCTTCAACGGAGTACTTCTACGCTGCTTGTCACAACAAGAGGCTGAAGAAACACTCAAAGAAGTTCATGCTGGTCTTTGTGGAGCTCATCAGGCTGGACCTAAGCTCTATGATCAGATAAAAAGGTTAGGATATTACTGGCCTACCATGGTAGCTGACGCAATGCAATTTGCTAAGCGCTGCCAACAATG
Source organism: Litsea cubeba (assembly GCA_012931725.1). NCBI lineage: Eukaryota > Viridiplantae > Streptophyta > Magnoliopsida > Laurales > Lauraceae > Litsea > Litsea cubeba. Next base: position 37,864,719 of record CM022950.1, read on the forward strand.
CCAGTTCATGGAGATTACATTCACATGCCTCCAGAATGGCTACATCTACAGCGATCTCATGGCCTTCGAAGCCTGGGGTATGGACATCATAGGTCCTATTTCTCCCCCTTCAGCAAAGGTCATCGCTTCATCTTCGCCGCTACGGATTATTTCTCCAAGTGGTCAGAAGCATTTGCGTTTAACGAAATGAAGACCTCATCAGTCCTTCAGTTCCTGCGCACCAACATCATTTGTCGTTTCGGTATACCCAAAAGATTCGTCATGATAACGGACCACAGTTCCGGATCATCGATTCTACAGGTTCTGCGACAAATACAAAATTCAAAGCTGTCCTCGACTCCATACAATCCGGCAAGCAAACGGGTTAGCAGAAGCTTTCAACAAGACACTCTGCAAAATCCTCAAAAAAAAAATGGTCTCTAGTCACAAAAGAGACTGGAGCGACAAAATGTCTGAAGCTTTGGTGGGCCTATCGAACCACCCGTTCGAGGACCAACCATAGCACACCATTCTCCCTTGGTTCTATGGATGCGAAGTCTGTCGTGCCCTTGGAAGTAACAAATTCCTTCCTTGAGGGTATCCTGCAAAATGACATGACTCAAGAAAGCAATGTCAAATTGCGTTCCATGAGCTGGACCATCTCGATGAGAGACGGCTCGAAGCTCAACAAAGCATTGAACTTTACCAAGCACGTATGGCAGGATCTGTCGATAAAAAGTCAGGCAACGCGCCTACAAAAAGAATGACTTGGTTCTTGCGTAAAAAGACCAATGGTCTTCGCTCACAAGTCCAAAGGCAAATTTGAGCCGAAATGGGAGGGACCCTACGTCATCGACAAGTTTTCTCCTAATGGCGCATACGCACTCCTAAACATGGAAGGTGACAGATGTATGCTGCCCATCAATGGCAAGTTCTTAAAGCGTTACTTACCCTTGAAGACTACCCAACTGGGTAAGAGCAATGCTGTATGGCCAAAACCGGTTTCCAGGTACACACGCTCGCTAAACCCACCCTTTTTAGAATTTTCATATCAAATGTTGAAATTTCTAGAAATCTAAAACAATGCTTACTTTCATCGTTTCATTGTTCAAAAAAAAAATATCCAAGTTTAGGAACCTTTCCCTAACTTGACCAAAATTTTCAACCTTTGAACCCAAAATTCATGGTTTGAAATAAAATCCGGATTCAGGGATTTCCACCACTAGTCCACCCTGCCTTTTACCGCCAAAATGGTTTTAGGTCAAAATTTATGACCCTCGTGTCTTTAAACAAAAAAAAAATGGTTTTTCAAAAAACCCGCGAGGAAGCGATGCTTAGTCGATACTCGCACAAATCGGAAGCAAGCGAACCACGTTCGACACTTCCAAAATCGCAGGGAACATTTCGTCGATACTTGCAAAATCCAAAACTGTGGAGACGCAACATTTCAGTTGATATCCATAACCCAAAGGTTCGAGAAAACCACAAATTTCAAAATCGTGGGGAAACGACATCAAGTCAGTACCCGCAAAACCAAAATTTTTGAAAAGCAAGGATGCGACATTTCATCGATACTTGCACCCAAATCCGCGAGGATGCGACATTCCATCGATACTCGCAACCGAATGAGCAAGGATGCGACATTCCATCGATACTTGCAAGAACATTCAGCAGGGAGGGCGACTTTTAGTCGATACTTGCATTTTTTTTTGAAATCAAAACAGGCTATAAATGCCACAAAACAGGCTATAAATGCCACAAACCGGCTATAAATGCCATCAAAACAGGCTATAAATGCCACAAAACCGGCTATCAATGCCACCAAAACAAAACCGGCTATCAATGCCAAAACAAACAAAAAAAAAAACTTGGATTTCAAAAAAAAAAAACCGGCTATCAATGCCACAAAACAAACGGCTATCAATGCCACAAAACGGCTATCAATGCCACCAAAACAGGCTATAGATGCCAAACAAAAAAAAAAACTCGGCTATCAATGCCACAAGAAAAGCTGCTCTCATGCCAAAATTGGCTTCCATGCCACAAACAAAAACCTGGCTTTCATGCCAAAACAATCACTTGACAAAAGATTTTCACAAAATGACATCCTTTTGATCAAATCCCATTTAGCAATTACTTTATCACAAAAAGATTCAAGTGAGCGTAGGGATAACAAAAAAAGAGCATCCCATTTAGCAATTACTTTTATCACAAAAAGATTCAAGTGAGCGTAGGGATAACAAAAAAAAAAGAAAAGAGTACAAAAAAACATGTGTACCAAAAAAAAAGAAAGTGTTCACAAGCACTACAAAAAAATAAGTACCAAAAAAATACAAGTGGTACCAAAAAAAAGAAAGAAAGAATGATGGTTTCTGTAAAAAAAAAATATTATATATATAATACAGGAGCTCAATCAAAATGGTCTCCAGCCAAGAGTTCAGCTCCCAAGCAACTTTTAGCCTCATCGTCAAGGATTCCAAGGCACGCTTCTTCAGGAACCTGCCATGAGATGCTGGAGTGGGCTGTACCCCTTCTTTCACATCAGGAAGCTTACCTCGAGCAGTTGCCATTGTTCATCCTCATCAGACTTCCTTTTGAGAACCCGTTCGGCATCTGCAACCTGGTGAATCAGAGCACTCTCCCTGTCGCGAGCCTCTATTATGGCAGTCCACTTGGTAGCGACTTGTGCCTGCAAATGCCAAGACGTTTCCTGGCCTCATCCTCCCTGTCAAGGATGTTAAGGTCATGCGTCAGCCTGATGATGGCTAGCTC
>CM022950.1:37874885-38039885 GCA_012931725.1 Litsea cubeba
TCGAGCACTGGCGCTCGCGGAAATCGCTGAGCCCCGTGTTCAGATTGGAATACCATCTGCTCTCTTTGATGAATCCAATCTTGACCTTTCAAAACAGAGAATCTCATCTCATAGATGCGGTCTCAAAACATTTGTGTCTAGCGGTACTAGTACGCCCTTTCAGGGTCTACTGTATTGCGACCGGCACATTGTAACTCCAACTTTATATTCTTCTTACCTCGAGCAAGCTCTGCTTCTCGATAAGTCGAATTTAAGTTCACAATTGCTTCTAGCAGTCACTGGGATGCCCATTCCGGGCTTACCACCTGCGATCAGAACAATTGTACCTCTTATGGCATTTTGCCTTCCTCATTTGCTTGGTCGCTATCTCGAGCACTTTGAAAAGACGAACCATAGACGTCCATTTAATGATCATTATTTCTTGTTGATACTAATGGATGGTGGTCTTGTTTCAGAAATTTTTCGAAAAAACTAACAATGGCAGCTTCACTAACCATTACTGTTCGAACGAAAAGCAAGCACCAACTCATGCTTCAACAGAAGCAAACACGCGCACCTACAAGCGCCCCATCAGCTGCCTAAGTGTCAACTCCCTCGGCAACTCTGTGACCTCCGTGTCGACTCGACTCCCCGGACTACTTCTTTGGGACATCGGGTAGCCATTCTCCACTTCCCGAGGAACAAACTGCTCCCTCCAAGAAGCAGAAACTCGCCTCTCAACGTGTCACTGACCAGTGACACCAAAGGCGAGCACCAGAAGGCCCTGAAGCCCGTGGCAGCCCCACGAAGCCTCAACCTGCAAACAACCAGGTCTACCCCAAGACTTGGTCCCCAAGACCTTCACCAAAACAGAGAAGGTCCCAGGCATCCACTAAGCCAGCATTCCTGGCCCCACTCAAGGAGAACCAGTTCTATCCTCTTGCTTACATGAAAGAGGAGAGACCCATCTCCAACCTGACTCTCAAGTCATCCCAGCATGAGCCGGCTTGTTCCTACAAGCCCAAAATCAAGTCATGCATCACAAGGCCTCCACAAGCACCTGCTAAGGCCTACAAATCTGCAGTTCGACCCTTCATCTCTACAGGGGCCGAACTTCACAAATTCAAAGCTTCGCTGCAACTAGGCGAAGGATAGGGTTCGCATCCTATCCTTGCCCAGCTACAAAGAAGACAGGCTCGGCTGCTGCGCCCGAGGGAGCACATCCTTCATCGTCAAAGCCCAGTCAGAGCTGACCGAAGCTCAAATTGCTCGTCGTATACGCCGCCGCGCGTCGTACCGACAAAGAGACTACAGAAGCAAAGGACCCAGCCTCCCACACTTCAAGTCTCTCCCAAATGGGTCGAAAAAGAAAGACCCAACCAAGTTGCTGCCGTCCATATGGTTGGAAAAACCAGAAGGCGCCAAAAATCAGCAACAAAAATCCATGTCCGACGTCCAATGACCCGCAGCGTCTCAAGGACAAGAAGACATTCAGAAGAATCCCCTGCTCCTTCAAGCAAAGGACAGCAGAGTGATCCTTCCTCAAGCTCCTCTTCAAAAAGAATGAGCCCCAGCTCAGTCACCAGGACAGTTTCTTCGTTCGAATCACGAAGGATGAATGTCTTGGCTACAAATTCTGAGCCACCACCCCACAATCCACCTCCAGAAGATGCGATCACCCGCATCCAGCAGTTGGAACAGGGCCAGCAGAGGATTGAAACTCTGATGGAAAACCTTCTCCTCGCCTTCCAAAATCAGGCGAACAATGAACCTCCTCCGAATCATCAAGACGACGAGGTAAATAGAGAAGAAAATGAGTCACGCGCCCTTACCAAAAAGGACGTAGACGGTATCCTCGCCAAAGCAAAAGAAGAGGATATACTCAAGGAGCATGGGATCAAGCCACCATATCCCTTATGGATGGACTCGGTCCCGTTCCCCACCAAATTCAAGCATCCTACTCTCCAAACATATACGGGGAAAGGATCAGCCAGACAGCACGTCATCCACTTCAAGATCCTGACGGGAGCTATCGCGGATCAAGATGCACTCAAGATCCGCCTCTTTGCAAGTACCCTAAAAGGTACGGCCTTCGATTGGTACTCCACTCTGCCGGAGGACTCAATCCAAAACTGGGCCATGCTAGAGACACGCTTCCTGACTCACTTCAAAGGTGAGGATCATCCCGCTACTATGGCTCAGCTGTGCAGCCTAAAACAGGGGGAGAATGAATCAACATATGACTTCATTCACAAGTGGAAAGCAATGGCATACAAATGCTCTGATGTATTGCCACAAGCGTCGCTAGTCGACATCTGCCGAAACAACATGAGAGCCAGAATCCGCTCCATGATCATCGGCAACAAATCAAAAAACCTGGGAGAACTCCTAGAAGCTTCCATGGAAGCTGAAACGGTGATTAAAGACCTCAACAGTCAGAAATCATCAAGAAAAGAGCCAACCGCCATTGCAACCTCTAAACCAAAGAAGAAAGAGGTCCTCAATGTGCAGACCAAGCCAGCTCCTCAGCCACCAAAGAAAGCTGAAAACAAAGCTGCTGGTAAGAGACCTGAACTCTCTGACGCCTTCAAAGAACGAGTAGAGAAGAAATACCCGTTTGATGAAGATGTTGATGAAATCTTCGGGGCTCTTGTGGCAAACGGCAAGCTCACCTTGCCTGAACCAAAAAGACCGGGTGATGTTGGCAAAACCAACGATCCTCGGTACTGTCCATACCACCAGATGATCTCGCATCCTCTCAATCAATGCTTCGTTGTGAGAGAGAAAATAAATGAGATGTGGAAAAACGGAGTCATCACCTTTGACAAAAACTATGGGTCTGCCTCCGTCAACATGGTGACATGTGGACAAACATCAAGATCACCGAAGAAGAAGATCACTACTTCCTTCAAGGTGATAAACTCAATCGAAGCGTCCGAGGAACTGGTTCCTTACCCGACACCAGACGGACAACCGATATGGGTACATCCCGATCTCCTGGAAGATGAAAATTGGGAGGTCGTGAAAATAAAGCCTACAGCTCAACAGCGAAGGCAGGCTAGGAAACATCTCCTCAAGCTCAAACGGCAAGAGAAGACCCAGCCAAAACTAGAGGTCAAAGAAAAGGCAGAGGCTTCCTCTACCGCTTCACTGGAGGTAACAAAAACATCCCTTCCAGAGACTTCAAAGGGGGTAAGGAAATTCACTCTCAGTGATTTCATGCCACCTCAATTCAAAGAAGCCATGCAGGAGACATCATACTCTTGCAATTCGGTAGTTGGATTCTCCATTGATGGATACGAGTCCAGCGACACCGATGATGGATTCGAATCCAACTACACAGATGAGTGGGAGGAGTCCCTTGAAACAGGAGAATATCTCTCCGATGAAGAATGGGTTCCTGAGTCTCATCTTATGCCAGTAATCTGGTATAACCCCCTACAGCCACAAGGATCCTGGTCTGATGATGAAGAAGACCAAGAGGCTGTACAAGAAAATGCTGCTGACCCAGCACCTCTCATTACTCCAGTGGAAATCAACAATGTTGAGCCACAAAGAGATGATGAAGAAGAAGATCCGGCTCCCATGCCTGATCTTGAAGAATATGCAAGGATCTTGCAGCGACTCGCTCTAGAACAAGAGCAAGAACGCGTCAACGAGCCTCCTCGCAATCCAGAGCCTGAAGTCCCTGAAGACCACCAGGTACATCCTCCCTTAACTCCTGAAAATGGAGAAAATTGCTGGATAGACGATCCTCTCACATCCGAGGATGAGTCTGACTCCGATCAGGCAACGTCTCCCTGTCAGAGCTTCCTGTAATGTGATAATTCGGGATTATAGCTCTTCCGAAGCATCGTCTGATGAGAGCACTTACACTCCGGCGACGCCTAGCAATATATCTTCTGGAGCCACCTCGTCTCACGTGACTTTCACTGAGATGACACCCTCTCAGGTTTCTTCTCCTGAGACTGTGACTTCAAAGTTCACACCCTTCCTGACTGAAGAATTCCCAGCTATTGATGCTTGGGACGATGAATTAGTCAACGAAGAAGAAAGATTGCTGGATGCTGTTCAGGACTTGTTCCCGGAAAATGCTCCATGCAACACAATCACTGAGGATGGTAACTCTGCTGCTGATGCATCCTCAGCAAATGAAAAACGACAGCCTCTTGATCCTGAAGACATCTTCCAAACGAAGACCCTTCTCAAGAAGCTCTCGAAGTTGGTAGAGGCACCCGCTCTGGCCGGGACTACCACAAAAATTACAACCAATCTTCCTTTACATATGTAAATCCTTCGGGAAAAGATGTTGTAAGCGCCCCTAGTGGCAACAATGATGAACATGCAGGCCCTAAGGAGGCTTTCAAGTATGACTTGATTGAACACTTCAAGCACATACCTGCACGTCTGCACATCCTAGATTTGTTGCGAATGTCTCCGCACACTCGTGATAATCTCATCTCAGAATTACAAAAACTGAATGAGGATGTCGACAAACATGCCCCGCAAGTCCTCCAAATTGAAATGGATTACCGGGTCAAAAACTCAGAAGCCTCCTCAAAGGGAGAAAAGAAGAAAACTGAGGGATCATGCATTGAATGCCTCTCGGTTAAAAAAGCAGCCAGTGCAACCATCGCCTTCACAAAGGATGACCTCCTACTTGGCGAAACCAGGCATAACCGACCCCTGTACTTCACAGGGTATATCAAGGAAATGCCTATGCATAGAGTTCAGATCGACCCAGGTTCTGCACTCAACCTTATCTCCACATCGGCTCTTGAAGAGTTGGGCATCCCACCCAGCAAACTGAGCCACACATCTGTATCTATCTTTGGATACGATGGGAGTACTCAAAGGCCTATCGGCAAAATCAGGTTCAAATTGCAGATCGGTGATCTTATCTCTGAGGTCACAGTGTATGCAATAAAGACCCCTTCATGCTACAACATCCTTCTCGGACGCCCTTGGATCCATGAGAATGGTGTTGTCCCTTCAACTCTACATCAATGCATCAAGTTTGTTGGCGACGACGGCATGATACATCGAGTCTTTGCGGATAGAAAACCCTTCAAAGGTAAAGAAATCCACTTCGCAGACTCACAAATGTATGAAGGTGAAAAAGAAGAAGAGGAGAAGCATACAGCATCCTTTGCCGAAAGTCTCCAGAAAGATAAAGGCAAAGCTCCTCAACAATCACCGGAAGAAAACAAACCATCCGGTAAATCTGAAGAGAGCATGCAAACTCCCTTCATCATCTCCCTCAAATCTTCAAAGCCTTTGGTCATCACAACTAAAGTGAAGAAGGCAAAACAAAAGCCTGGGGGCAAATTTGTTGTCTCTTTCGTGTCTATCATGCAAGACACGGACTCGGATTCAGAGCCAGAAGACGACACATCGTCAAGCCAAGCTGACACTCAGCAAGTTCAGCCTGCTCTTACTCCAATGGAGACAACTTCTGACATAGAAGATCCTACGTCAGCTTCCTTCGTTGTTCCAGCAACTTCAGCAAAGGAAAAACCGATCTTCTTCCATAGATCGGATGCTTCTTCATCAAACTCCATGCTTGAACCTTTCCAAAATAAAGGTACGCCTCAACTATCCTTATACAGTTCTGTGGCACAAGCTATTATGAAGAAAATGGGCTATGACGCTCAAAACCCAGTCGGTTTGGGAGAAGGACGCGGTATTCTCACACCATTGGGGCCCGTCTTGACCAAAAGCCAGCTGGAAGATTGGAGACTCTACGGCTATGTAGAAAAGTCTTCACACGGGTTAGGGTATGATCCTGACACTCCCTTGAGACAGTTGACACAAAGGCTTAAAAGTCAATATACTGACCAAGCCTCAACATCTCAAATCCATGAAGACATCGATCTCCCTGGATATCTCTTTGATGAGTCACCTGACAAAGATCCAGGAAGCTCATCCAATTGGCACGATTTCTCCGAAAATGAAGAGGAGTTGTCCGATGGCACAGACGTGTGGACTTCTGACCCAGAAGAACCCTCATCTCCAAAAGAAGTAGCCTACTTCGACTCGGTTTCAACAGGCGATTGGGATCATCTCATAGCAAGCCTTGGGAAAATTACCGATCAAGAAGACCCGTGGAAAGGAACAAAACCTTGGTCTGGAAATGCCCTTGAAACCCCAGAAGGTTTCGTTGAGCTGGAAGCCTCCGAAAATATTGTGGAGGAACCACCTTCGAACCTTCCAACAGAAGATCCTGTTCAAAAGATAGACTTGGGAACACCAGATAACCCACGTCCTGTATTCATAAGCAAGAATATAAAGGATGATGAGTTACCCGAGTATATCGCTTTTCTTCGTGAGTTCGTTGATTGCTTTGCATGGTCTTATGCTGAAATGCCAGGCTTAGACCCCAAAATAGCAGTTCACAAACTCAATCTTCAAGAAGACATCAAGCCTGTCAAGCAAGGCCAAAGAAGATTCCGTCCAGATGTGATGGATAAAATTGAACAAGAAGTTCAAAAACTCAAAAGCGTCGGCTTCATCCGTGAGGAACAACATCCTGAATGGTTGGCCAACATTGTCCCCGTGACAAAGAAAAATGGGCAGATCAGGGTCTGTATTGACTATAGAGACCTGAATGGCGCATGCCCAAAAGATGAATTTCCGCTCCCCATACCAGAGGTAATGATTGATAATACCTGTGGATTCGAGCGAATGACATTCATGGATGGTTTCTCTGGCTACAATCAGATAAAGATGCATCCTGAGGATGAAAAACATACATCCTTTCGAACCCCATTTGGCGTGTATTGTTACACTGTCATGCCATTCGGTTTGAAGAATGCTGGTGCCACATATCAGAGGGCTATGATGAAAATATTCCAAGATATGCAGCACAAGACGGTTGAATGTTACGTTGATGATCTCGCCGTCAAAAGCAAAAGAAAAGAAGATCATCTCGAAAACCTTCGAGAAGTCTTCCTCCGGCTTCGCAAACACAAACTGCGAATGAATCCATTGAAATGCTTCTTCGGCGTCTCGTCGGGTAAGTTCCTCGGATTCTTAGTTCGGAAAGCTGGAATAGAGCTTGACCCCATAAAAGTCAAAGCCATTCTAGAAATGCCCTCTCCAAGAACCTTGAGAGAACTCAAAGGGCTTCAAGGGAGATTAGCCTACATCAGACGGTTCATCTCCAATCTTTCGGGGAAATGCCGTCCATTCTCCCGGTTGATGAAAAAAGGTGTAAACTTTGTCTGGGATGCTGACTGTGAAGCTGCTTTCCAAGACATCAAGTCATACCTGACAAAACCTCCAGTGTTAGCTGCTCCTACCACTGGAAAACCATTCATCTTGTACACAAGAGCCCTTGATCACTCTTTGGGAGCTCTGCTTGCGCAAGAAAATGATCAAAGAAAAGAAGCTGCTCTATATTACCTCAGCCGCATGCTAGTAGGTGCAGAGCATCGCTACTCTCCAGTCGAAAAAGAATGTCTTGCAGTGATGTTCGCCGTACAAAAGCTGCGTCACTACTTGCTTTCCAATACAGTCTACCTGGTCTCGAGGGTCAACCTCTTGAAGGTCCTTGTCACAAAGGCAGGTTCTCTCAATGCTCGACTGGCAAAATGGTCCATCCTTCTGTCACAATTTGATATTAGGTATGTACCACAAAAAGCAATCAAAGGGCAAGCTCTAGCAGACTTCCTCGCAGAGCATCCATTGCCTAAAGATTCTCCACTCAGAGATGATCTCCCAGACGAACCAGTCTACAATGTGGAGACTTTCTCACAAAGTGCCTCCTGGGACATGTACTTTGACGGTGCAACCAGGACAAATGAAAAAAGACAGCTGATCTCGGGAGTTGGCATCCTCTTTGTTAGCCCCGACAAATACATGATTCCACACGCTTTCTCGCTACTGGAACCATGCACAAACAATGCAGCTGAATATCAAGCTCTGATCTTAGGATTGGAACTCGCCATCGAATCCGGTATCACCATGCTGGAGGTCTTTGGAGACTCTCAACTGATCGTCAACCAGATGAATCAGAAATTTGAAGTCAGGAAGCCAGATTTGTTGCCCTACTACAACAAGGCACAATCACTTCTGCAAAAGTTTGACATCTGTCACATCACCCACATTCGTAGAGGTGAAAATATACGTGCAGATGCCCTAGCCGGACTCGCCGCATCCATGGCAATCCAGGAAGGGGAAAACATGCAAGTCACAGTGTGCGAAAGAAGAATCCTTCCTCCTCTTAACACACACCAAGCAGTTGCTGAATGCCACCAAGTGGTCGGAAGTCGGATTTCAATCCTTCAAACTTCAATTGGCGACTGGAGGGATCCGTTCATTGATTACATTATGTTCGGAATCCTACCCTGAAGATCCAAAAGAACGGGTAAGCATCCAAAGGCGAACCCCAAGCTTCCATTTGGATATTCCTTCAAAAATCCTTTACAGGAAATCCTTCAACGGAGTACTTCTACGCTGCTTGTCACAACAAGAGGCTGAAGAAACACTCAAAGAAGTTCATGCTGGTCTTTGTGGAGCTCATCAGGCTGGACCTAAGCTCTATGATCAGATAAAAAGGTTAGGATATTACTGGCCTACCATGGTAGCTGACGCAATGCAATTTGCTAAGCGCTGCCAACAATGCCAAGTTCATGGAGATTACATTCACATGCCTCCAGAATGGCTGCATCCTACAGCGATCTCATGGCCTTTCGAAGCCTGGGGTATGGACATCATAGGTCCTATTTCTCCCCCTTCAAGCAAAGGTCATCGCTTCATCTTCGCCGCTACGGATTATTTCTCCAAGTGGTCAGAAGCATTTGCGTTTAACGAAATGAAGACCTCATCAGTCCTTCAGTTCCTGCGCACCAACATCATTTGTCGTTTCGGCATACCCAAAAGATTCGTCCATGATAACGGACCACAGTTCCGGGATCATCGATTCTACAGGTTCTGCGACAAATACAAAATTCAAAGCTGTCCTTCGACTCCATACAATCCGGCAGCAAACGGGTTAGCAGAAGCTTTCAACAAGACACTCTGCAAAATCCTCAAAAAAATAGTCTCTAGTTACAAAAGAGACTGGAGCGACAAAATGTCTGAAGCTTTGTGGGCCTATCGAACCACCGTTCGAGGACCAACCCATAGCACACCATTCTCCTTGGTCTATGGATGCGAAGCTGTCGTGCCCTTGGAAGTACAAATTCCTTCCTTGAGGGTATCCTTGCAAAATGACATGACTCAAGAAAGCAATGTCAAATTGCGACTCCATGAGCTGGACAATCTCGATGAGAGACGGCTCGAAGCTCAACAAAGCATTGAACTTTACCAAGCACGTATGGCAGGATCTTTCGATAAAAAGGTCAGACAACGCGCCTACAAAAAGAATGACTTGGTTCTTGCGGTAAAAAGACCAATGGTCTTCGCTCACAAGTCCAAAGGCAAATTCGAGCCAAAGTGGGAGGGACCCTACGTCATCGACAAAGTTTTCTCCAATGGCGCATACGCACTCCTAAACATGGAAGGTGACAGATGTATGCTGCCCATCAATGGCAAGTTCTTAAAGCGGTACTACCCTTGAAGACTTACCCAACTGGGTAAGAGCAATGCCTGTATGGCCAAAACCGGTTTCCAGGTACACGCTCGCTAAACCCACCCTTTTTTTAGAATTTTCATGTCAAATATTGAAATTTCTAGAAATCTAAAACAATGTTTACTTTCATCGTTTCATTGTTCAAAAAAAAATATATATATATATATCCAAGTTTAGGAACCTTTCCCTAACTTGACCAAAATTTCCAACCCTTGAACCCAAAATTCATGGTTTGAAACAAAATCCGGATTCAGGGATTTCCACCCTAGTCCACCCTGCCTTTTACCGCCAAAATGGTTTTAGGTCAAAACTCATGACCCTCGTGTCTTTAAACAAAAAAAGTGGTTTTTCAAAAACTGCGAGGAAGCGACGCTTAGTCGATACTTGCACAAATCGGAAGCAAGCGAACCACGTTCGACACTTCCAAAATCGCAGGGAAGCGACATTTCGTCGATACTTGCAAAATCCAAAACTGTGGAGATGCAACATTTCAGTTGATATCCACAACCCAAATTTCAAAGGTTCGAAAAAACCTAAAAAAAAAAAAAACTGTGGAGACGCAACATTTCAGTTGATATCCATGACCCAAAGGTTCGAGAAAACCACAAATTTCAAAAATCGTGGGGAAACGACATCAAGTCAGTACCCGCAAAACAAAAATTTTTTGAAAAGCAAGGATGCGACATTCCATCGATACTTGCACCCAAATCCGCGAGGATGCGACATTCCATCGATACTCGCAATCGAATGAGCAAGGATGCGACATTCCATCGATACTTGCAAGAACATTCAGCAGGGAGGCGACTTTTAGTCGATACTTGCATTTTTTTGAAAACCAAACCGGCTATAAATGCCATCAAAACAGGCTATAAATGCCACAAACCGGCTATCAATGCCACCAAAAAACAAAACCGGCTATCAATGCCACACAAACAAAAAACTTGGATTTCAAAAAAAAAAAAAATGGCTATCAATGCCACCAAAACAAAACCGGCTATCAATGCCACCAAAATTGGCTATAGATGCCACAAACAAAAAAAAAACCGGCTATAGATGCCACAAAACAAACCGGCTATCAATGCCACCAAAATTGGCTATAAATGCCACAAACAAAAAAAACTCGGCTATCAATGCCACAAGAAAAGCTGGCTCTCATGCCAAAATTGGCTTCCATGCCACAAACAAAAAACCTGGCTTTCATGCCAAAACAATCATTTGACAAAAGATTTTCACAAAATGACAACCTTTTGATCAAATCCCATTTAGCAATTACTTTTATCACAAAAAGATTCAAGTGAGCGTAGGGATAACAAAAAAAAAAAAATCAATCCCATTTAGCAATTACTTTTATCACAAAAAGATTCAAGTGAGCGTAGGGATAACAAAAAAAAAAATCAATCCCATTTAGCAATTACTTTTATCACAAAAAGATTCAAGTGAGCGTAGGGATAACAAAAAAAAAAGTGTTCACAAACACTACAAAAAAAAGAGTACCAAAAAAAAAATACATGTGGTACCAAAAAAAAAAAGAGAGTGTTCACAAGCACTGCAAAAGAATAGGTACCAAAAAAAAATATACAAGTGGTACCAAAAAAAAAAAGAGAGAAGGATGGTTTCTGTATACAGGAGCTCAATCAAAAATGGTCTCCAGCCAAGAGTTCAGCTCCCCAAGCAGACTTTTAGCTTCAGCTGTCAAGGATTCCAAGGCACGCTTCTTCAGGAACTTGCCATGAGATGCTGGAGTGGGCTGTACCCCTTCTCTCACATCAGGAAGCTTACCTCGAGCAGCTTGCCATTGTTCATCCTCATCAGACTTCCTTTTGAGAACCTGTTCGGCATCGGCAACCTGGTGAATCAGGGCACTCTCCCTGTCGCGAGCTTCTATTATGGCAGTCCACTTGGCAGCGACTTGTGCCTGCAGATGCTCAAGACGTTTCCTGGCCTTATCGACCTCCCTATCAAGGATGTTAAGGTCATGTGTCAGCCCGATGATGGTTAGCTCTTCTCTATTCCTCTTTCGGACTGCCACCTTCCTACTTTCTGTAGCCTCATCCAGGTCAGACTTAGCCTTATCAGCAGGGTCCAGGAACATCTCCTTGAAGAACTGGTCATCAGCCAAACTCACGGTCTCAAACCACTTGTCACCCAGTGCAATGATCCTATCAACGATCGCCCTGGCACCTGTGACATCCAGACCAGCCTCTTCAGCATCACTGAGAATCTCCTGCACATGCTGGATCATGCCAAATCCGACTTCCAAGTGCCCAGAAAAGAGAGTCTCAATCCAAGAGCTCACAACTCGCACCACCACCTTCTTCGCAAAAAGAAGAGATGGCCCAGCTGAGGATTCGCCCAACTCCGTTGGTCGGCTACTCATGTCATCATCTGTTGAAAGAGTGACAAAAGAACTCTTTCCAGCTGAAGCTGCTCCTGCTCGGGAAGGAATCTCAGCGCGAGGAATCTCCTCAATATTGTCAGAGCTGGTCCCAGGAATCTCTACCTCTGGATCAACCTCTGGCATCTCTTGCTCTGGAAGCAACGGATCCTCCTCTGCCACTTCAAAACCTGCAAAGGAAACACAAAAAGGTATAAATATGACCCTGTTTGAAAATCATTATCAGAGTTATAACTACAAAATACCTTCTTCGACGACTGGTGGAACACTTTCCTCCTCCATGAACTCATCGGAAGCATCATCAACATTTGCGTCTATCGATGGTTCAAAGTCATCGGAATCCTGTGGCAAGTCAGCTAAATAAAAAAAAAATGTGTTAGCAAGCCAAGTCACAAACAAAAAAAAAAAAGAGAGAACAAAAGAAGTTGTACCAATTGGAGATTCTGGATTTACTCCAGAGCCCGTCGGTTCTTCTTCAGGTGCCTCGACAGGATCCATCTGTTAGAGTTTTATTTTGTTGCAATTTGATAGGGTGCATTTCATTTTCATAAGCTTGATCTCTCATTCATTCATGATTTTTATCTTAAGATTTTCATGCTTGATTTTCATTCATAATCTTTGATTTTATTCATGTCATGCATGTTTTTCATAATATTTATGAATCTTAAGTTCATGAAGTTTTCTAGTCCCATGTGGGTGTTTTTGGTGTCATTTCCAAATTTCAAGCTTTCCATGTTTTTCTCTTTAAAATCAGTTTTTATTTGGAGATTTCAAGTCATTTATATTTCATTTTTAATAGTCTTTTTCTGACTTGATTCCAAGCTTGAATTGTGCCCCAAAGTTCATTAAAGACCAGCCCTCACTCTCCTTCAAAGTTCTGAAAAAATCAGACATCTGGGCTGCCAGCAGGTTGGCCGGCTGTGTACCCGGTCGACCGGCCAAGGCACCCGGTCGACCGGGCACACAGTGCAGGCCGACCCAGGGAAAATGGCCGTTAAGGCTCCAACGGATATATTTCTGACCGTTGAGCACCCGGTCGACCGGGCCCTGTTCCAGGTCGACCGGGCACTAGCCGTTGGACACTTTTTGGCTATAAAAAGTGGATTTTTGTTGGGGATTGGGTGCTGAACTTTAAGGAACTCTTGAGGCCAAGGAAGAACTACACTTTAAGGAGATTATTGAAGGACTAATGGGGCTAATCCATGGACTCAATCTTTGATTCAAATCTCAAATGGGTGTGCTCTCTTTTCTCATTTAATCTCATGCTTTGTATTAATCTTCGATTTCTTTTAAAAGCATGCTCAAGTTTCTTAATGTTGTGTTCATGCATTGTTAAATCTTTGAACTGTTTAGTCATGAGGATACAACATATGTTTAGCTATTCACATGAGTTTTGTTTTCAAGTTTCTACACTAACTTGCTAGAGTTAAGTTGTAATTTTTCAAATCAAGTTTCTTCATCTTGAAAACTCATGTGTTTTTCATTCTACTCTTTCATTTAAATATGATCAACATCTTTGCATCATTTAGTGTTTCATCCTTCTAAAAAGAGTTAGAGTGTTTTCTAGCATATGCATGAATCTTACACTTTCTCATTCATATGCATATGTCTAGAGTTTGGCATTTCATTTTCAAATTAGCCTATTTAGAGGCATCTCATTGCACTTAATAGTTCTCTTATCCATGCATCATTAGGCATATTAATTAAGAGAAAATCACTCGTTGTAAAGGTTGGTGCTTAGCCTTTAAAAGCATTTGTTGAGTTGTAATGGTTCATGCTTAGCCTTGAAAAGCATGGTGATGTGTTTGTAAGGTTCAAGGTGATCCTAAACCTTAACTCGTTTTAGTGAAAATCCGGTAGGGTTACCGGGAGTGGATGTAGGCACGGTTGCCGAACCACTATAAAACACTTGTGTTATGGTGAATGCTCTTTTGTGCTTACTTTATGTGATTGATGTTGTTATTGTTGAATGTTCCTAGTTGCTTTGTCCTTGTGTATGATTAACTTAGGAATCTATCTTTTTCACAAGATTATTAATATTCATCAAAGCATAAGCAACTTAAAAGCCAAAAAATTGAAAGTTGGTCAAGGACTTTGAGCTCACCCTATTCACCCCCCCCCTCTAGGATTCGATCTTGGACTTTCAATTGGTATCAGAGCCTGGGTGCTCTTGATTAGGTCTAACAACCTAGAGTTAGAATCCTTAGAGTGAGTTTTTATTTTGTGGTCATCATGCAATCTCATTTAGGTGAAGGAAATGCCACCAATAGACCACCCTTGTTCAATGGAACACACTATCGTTATTGGAAAATTCGAATGCAAGTGTTTCTTGAATCCCAAAGCCTTGATGTTTGGAACATCATTGAAGAAGGCTATGATCTCCCCACTATAATAGAAAAAGACTCTGAAGGTTTAGTCACCTCTATAAAATTGAAACCTAAGAGTGCTTGGACTCAAGGTGAGAAGGACAAAGCAAATTTGAATGCTAAAGCTAAAAACTCTCTTTATTGTGCCTTGTCTCAAGAAGAATTCAATAGAGTGGTAAATTGCAATACTGCTAAAGAAGTATGGGAAACTCTAGAGACCACTCATGAAGGTACAGATCAAGTCAAGATAGCCAAAATCCAAATGTTAACTTCTAAACTTGAAGATATTAAAATGCTTGAGGAAGAAACATTTGATGAATTCTACACTAAGGTTATGGAAATTGTCAACTCCCTTATAGGTCTTGGAGAGAAGATGTCTGAATCTAAAACTGTTAGAAAAATTTTAAGATCCCTTCCTAAAAGATTCAAACCCAAGATTGTTGCCATAACTGAAAGTAAGAATGTTGACACTATCAAAATTGAAGAACTTAGAGGAAATCTTCTCACCTATGAACTAGATTTTGAAGTCCCTAGCAAGAAGAAAGGTGTAGCTCTTAGCTCTCAACATAAAAATAATGATAATGAGAGTGAGAGTGAGGATGATGAAAACACTATCTTGCTCTCTAAAAAGTTTAAAAATCTCCTTAAGAACAAAAAGAACTTCAAAAATTCTGAGGAAGCAAGAAATGAAAAATCTCAAAGGAACTCCAGGGGATCCTTTATTAAGAAGGATGTGCAATGCTACAATTGTAAAGGATTTGGTCACATTGCTCAAAACTGTTCCTCCCCTAGAGAGTTTGAAAAGAAAGACAAGAAAGGAAAGAAAGTTTTAAATATAACTTGGGATGATGATGAAGATGAATGTAGTGAAAATGATGATTTCCAAAATGATGAAGATGATAACTCCACTTCTTGGCTTCTATTTACACCTATTGAGGAAAATGAAGATCATAATGCATTAATAGAAGATACCACAGGGAAAGATGAAGCAAATGATGAAAATGATGAAAATGATATACATCAAGCCTATGAAGAGCTATATGATCTATGTGAAGCCATAACCAAGAAGAACAAAAGCTTAAAAGTTGAGTCTAAAAAGCTTGTGAAGGATGTAAATGCCTTAAAAGATCAATTAATCTTGAAAGACAATAAGATAAAAGATGTTCAATCTAAGTTGATTAGTTCTCATAACAATCTAGCTGAAGCTGAAAAAGAAATTCATAAATTACAATGTTTGCTAGAATCTAGTCAACAAGAATCAGAATCTCTTAAAATGAAACTTGAAAAGGGAAAACATGTTGTTGATAAATTTACTTTAGGAAATGACAAATTTTACCAAATGTTAGGTATGAACAAAATCTTTGGTAACAAGAATGGTATAGGTTTTGAATGCTCCTCTAGTAGCAAGAAGAATAGTTTACAACCTATTACTAGAACTCATCTCAAACCTATAGACAAAAACTTTTTTACCTCTAGATGGACTTGTCATTTCTGTAATCGTATAGGTCATCTAATCCCCAATTGTCCTTTCAAGATTAGGTTGTCTCAAAACCATCCCTCTAGAGCTCTTTTCAAGTTTGTTCCAAAATCCACTAAAACTCCATTCATTAAGACTACTTGGATTGAAAAAGGGAAAAGTTTCAAGAACTTCTTAGTCCATACTGCTTTAAAGGTTAAGGAAAATTCTAGATGGTTTTTGGATAGTGGATGCTCCAAACATATGACTGGAGACCGTTCTAGATTCATCTCTCTTGAGGACTATGATGGAGGAAATGTGTCATTTGGAGATAACAGGAAGGCTCAAATTATTGGAAAAGGTTGTGTTGGAGGAGATCAAATGCCTACCTTAAAAGATGTCTTCCTTGTGGATGGATTAAAGCATAATCTTTTGAGTATTAGTCAGTTATGTGACAAAGGAAACAAAGTTATATTTGATAGCAAATCTTGCAAAGTTCTAAATGAGAAATCCCAGAAAGTTTTACTCACTGGATTAAGAACTAAGGATAACATCTACACTATAGAAGAATGCTGTGAAAACGAATCCATGAGCTTAATGACAAAGGATCAAGAAAACCAGTTGTGGCATCAAAGATTGGGTCATATAAATTACAAATTGATGAAGATCTTATCCAAAAAGGAAATTGTTAGAGGAATACCCAAATTAGATGATTTTAAATCTGAATTGTGCAAAGCTTGTCAAATGGGTAAGCAAATCAAGAAAAGCTTTAAAGGTCTGAAAGATATATCCTCTTCTCGTCCCCTTGAGCTCATACATATGGATCTTATTGGCCCAGCACCTGTTCAGAGTATTGGTGGGAAGAAGTATATCCTGGTTATGGTTGATGACTATTCCAGATTTGGATGGGTAGCCTTTCTTCATGCTAAATCTGATGCAGTAGATCACATTATAAGGATTTGCAAGAAAATTCAAGTTGAGAAGGAGTGCAAGATTAAGAAGATAAGAAGTGATCATGGAGGAGAATTTGAAAATGAAAGATTTGCAGATTTTTGTGAAAACTATGGAATTAATCATCAATTCTCTGCTCCTAAAACCCCTCAACAAAATGGAGTAGCTGAAAGAAGAAATAGAGTTATCCAAGAAATGGCTAGAACTTTGCTTAATGAGAAAAATCTTCCTCGCAACCTATGGGCTGAAGCTATTAACACTGCTTGCTATCTTATTAATCGTGTTTATTTGACAAAGAACACTAACAAAACTCCTTATGAGCTTTATTTTGGAAGAAAACCAAATCTGGGGTATTTAAAAGTGTTTGGGAGTAAATGCTATATTTTGAGAGATAGAGAGCAGTTGGAAAAGTTCGATTCCAAATCTGATGAAGGAATCTTCTTAGGATACTCTGATAAAAGCAAGGCATATAGAGTATTCAACCTCAGATCCATGACTGTTATGGAGTCAGCTCATGTTGTGATAGATGAGACGAATCAAATTAAGAAAGCTATTCATGATGATGAAGAAGAGACATCAGTTGAGCAGACTACTCCATCTGAAATTGAAGATAAAATCCCCTCTGCTTCTAGTATGCCCACAAAGTTATTAAAAGATCACAACTTGGATAATATCATTGGAAACATCAAAAGTGGGGTCATGACAAGAAGACAGGTTCATAATCTATGTGCTCACTACTCTTTTGTTTCACAAATTGAGCCCAAGAACTTCTCTGAAGCAGAAACCAAGTCTGAATGGATAGATGCCATGCAAGAAGAATTAAATCAGTTTAGAAAGAATGAAGTGTGGGATCTTGTACCTCTTCCTGAAGGCAAAAGTAAAATTGGCACTAAATGGATTTTCAAGAACAAGCTGGATGAATCAGGAAATGTGATAAGAAACAAAGCCAGACTTGTGGCCAAAGGATATGCTCAAGTTGAAGGAGTTGATTTTGAGGAAACCTTTGCTCCTGTAGCTCGTTTGGAGTCCATTCGAATTTTACTGGCATATGCGAGTAGCATGAGAATTAAACTGTTTCAAATGGATGTGAAGAGTGCCTTTCTAAATGGTGAAATAGAGGAAGATGTTTATGTTACACAACCTGAAGGTTTTGAAGATCCTCATCACCCAGACTATGTGTTTAAATTAAAGAAAGCTCTCTATGGTCTTAAACAAGCTCCTAGAGCCTGGTATGAGAAGCTCACAAGTCATCTTCTTGAAAATGATTTTATGTGTGGAAATGTGGACAAAACCCTCTTCATTAAAAAGGTTGATAAAGATATTCTCCTTGCTCAGATATATGTTGATGATATAGTGTTTGGATCCACCTCTGATCAACTAGCTCAAGGATTTTCTGAATTGATGAGTTCCACTTTTGAAATGAGTCTGGTAGGGCCTCTACAGTTCTTTCTAGGATTACAAGTTAGTCAGACTGATCATGGTATCTTTCTTAGTCAATCCAAGTTTGCTCTAGAAATAGTGAAAAAGTTTGGCTTAGGAGAATCTAAGACTAGCTGCAATCCCATGGATCTTCCACTAAACTGTCTAGTGACCTTCAAGGTAAGAAAGTAGACCAGAAACTGTATAGAAGCATGATAGGAAGCCTTCTTTACCTTACAGCTAGCAGACCAGACCTATCTTTTAGTGTTGGAATATGTGCTAGGTATCAATCTGATCCCCGAGAGTCTCACTATAAGGCTGTTTAAACGTATCATAAAATACATTCATGGGACTTCTCATTATGGTATCTGGTATCCCCGTGACTCAACTCTTCAATTAATGGGATATAGTGATGCAGATTGGGCAGGCTCTATAGATGATAGAAAAAGCACCAGTGGATGTTGCTACTTCATAGGAAATTGCTTAGTAGCTTGGCATAGCAAAAAGCAAAATTCAGTGTCTCTGTCAACTGCAGAGGCTGAATACATAGCTGCTGGTAGCTGTTGTGCTCAATTGTTGTGGATGAAACAAACTTTATTAGACTATAATGTTCCACAACAATGCATGCCCATCATGTGTGATAATTCCAGTGCCATCAGTATCTCTAAGAATCCTGTTCAGCATTCTCGCACTAAGCACATTGACATTCGTTATCATTTTTTGCGTGACCATGCTGATCAAGGCAATATTGAACTAATTTTTGTACCTACAGATACTCAGTTGGCTGACTTATTTACTAAACCCCTTGGAAATGATCGATTCATTACATTGAGACATCAGTTGGGCATTGGCCCTTGCCCTGAATTCTAATTTGTTGTTGGCTTATCACCTGTTATTTCATTTTCTTTTAATCCTATAAACAGGTGCTACTAACAAGGTTTTGTGTTTTCTAGTTCTTGGGCAGGATCCTTTGCAATTGGATGTCAAAGGGGGAGAGATGTTTCAAGTGTTGGCACCAACTAAGGGGGAGAAGATTCTAGGGTTATCTAGTTTAGGGGGAGTTTTTGTATGTAATTTTGTAATGTTGTGTCATTGCTCTCACAAGGAAAATCCAAAGCTCCAAAATATCCAAATGCTCCCATTCATCCAAAGCTCCTTAATATCCAAAGAAGATGGTGAAGTTGGTGTTCAAGTTTCTAAGGAGATTGAGAGAGAGTTCAAGCTTCAAGAGTTGCCATCAAATTGCAAAGGGGGAGATTGTTTAGAGTTTTATTTTGTTGCAATTTGATAGGGTGCATTTCATTTTCATAAGCTTGATCTCTCATTCATTCATGATTTTTATCTTAAGATTTTCATGCTTGATTTTCATTCATAATCTTTGATTTTATTCATGTCATGCATGTTTTTCATAATATTTATGAATCTTAAGTTCATGAAGTTTTCTAGTCCCATGTGGGTGTTTTTGGTGTCATTTCCAAATTTCAAGCTTTCCATGTTTTTCTCTTTAAAATCAGTTTTTATTTGGAGATTTCAAGTCATTTATATTTCATTTTTAATAGTCTTTTTCTGACTTGATTCCAAGCTTGAATTGTGCCCCAAAGTTCATTAAAGACCAGCCCTCACTCTCCTTCAAAGTTCTGAAAAAAATCAGACATCTGGGCTGCCAGCAGGTTGGCCGGCTGTGTACCCGGTCGACCGGCCAAGGCACCCGGTCGACCGGGCACACAGTGCAGGCCGACCCAGGGAAAATGGCCGTTAAGGCTCCAACGGATATATTTCTGACCGTTGAGCACCCGGTCGACCGGGCCCTGTTCCAGGTCGACCGGGCACTAGCCGTTGGACACTTTTTGGCTATAAAAAGTGGATTTTTGTTGGGGATTGGGTGCTGAACTTTAAGGAACTCTTGAGGCCAAGGAAGAACTACACTTTAAGGAGATTATTGAAGGACTAATGGGGCTAATCCATGGACTCAATCTTTGATTCAAATCTCAAATGGGTGTGCTCTCTTTTCTCATTTAATCTCATGCTTTGTATTAATCTTCGATTTCTTTTAAAAGCATGCTCAAGTTTCTTAATGTTGTGTTCATGCATTGTTAAATCTTTGAACTTGTTTAGTCATGAGGATACAACATATGTTTAGCTATTCACATGAGTTTTGTTTTCAAGTTTCTACACTAACTTGCTAGAGTTAAGTTGTAATTTTTCAAATCAAGTTTCTTCATCTTGAAAACTCATGTGTTTTTCATTCTACTCTTTCATTTAAATATGATCAACATCTTTGCATCATTTAGTGTTTCATCCTTCTAAAAAGAGTTAGAGTGTTTTCTAGCATATGCATGAATCTTACACTTTCTCATTCATATGCATATGTCTAGAGTTTGGCATTTCATTTTCAAATTAGCCTATTTAGAGGCATCTCATTGCACTTAATAGTTCTCTTATCCATGCATCATTAGGCATATTAATTAAGAGAAAATCACTCGTTGTAAAGGTTGGTGCTTAGCCTTTAAAAGCATTTGTTGAGTTGTAATGGTTCATGCTTAGCCTTGAAAACCATGGTGATGTGTTTGTAAGGTTCAAGGTGATCCTAAACCTTAACTCGTTTTAGTGAAAATCCGGTAGGGTTACCGGGAGTGGATGTAGGCACGGTTGCCGAACCACTATAAAACACTTGTGTTATGGTGAATGCTCTTTTGTGCTTACTTTATGTGATTGATGTTGTTATTGTTGAATGTTCCTAGTTGCTTTGTCCTTGTGTATGATTAACTTAGGAATCTATCTTTTTCACAAGATTATTAATATTCATCAAAGCATAAGCAACTTAAAAGCCAAAAAATTGAAAGTTGGTCAAGGACTTTGAGCTCACCCTATTCACCCCCCCCTCTAGGATTCGATCTTGGACTTTCAACCGGTTCCATCACCACCTCATTGGTTGGGACCTCCGGCATCACCAAGTCTTCCTCTGCTAAAAAAAAAAGCAGAAACAAGAAGCAAATCATAACATGGAAAAGTCCCATGGAAAGAAATGGAAAGAGAAAAAGGAAGAATCATACCTTCACCGACGGTCTCTTCTTCTCGGCTTCTCTTCTCTGGAGGCTCGTCAGCATCCACTGGCACATCCTCATTGATAGTAAGAGGAACTTCCAAGTTAGGAGAGTCCTCATGCTGCCCTTTGCTACTATGATGACTCCTCCTCCTCTTACTTCTGCGGGCTCGCTTCTTAGAAGAACCTACCCCGCTGTCAGAGTCAGGTTTCCCACTTGACTCATCACTGGATGGTCTGCTCTTGCCAGTAGACTCCACGGAAGCTTGCCTCTGTGCTGCTTGCATCCAAGCGCCAAGTTCGGCTTCCTCCTGTTCTAGCTGCTCCAAAGCCTCGTCAGGTATTTCTCGAACAGCTTCAGAACCGATGACGCCCTGGTCACCGAGAAAGCCTATCTTGTGCTTCTCTCCAGAAAGGAAGGACCAAACTTCCTCTCGCCGGATGCCATCCGACTTTCCAAGGCCCTTTCCAGATGCCAGCTTCACATCAAGCTCCTTCCTGGAAAGTCCCCGATATGCCGAAAAGCTCTCCGCGAACCACTTCGCAAAGCCGGCAGTACGGGAAGTCAACAACACAGGATAAGAAATCATGGCTGTAGTGTCTTCAGCACTATAGAAAGCCCATGCATTTCTCCCGTCCTATAAGCCTCCAAAGCGCTTCACCATGCTTGAAGGCGCTCCAACAACGCCTTGAGAAAAGCCAAGCTGCAAAGCAAAGCGAGAGGGTACATACGGCTGGATGTCGACGAAAAGATGTCTACGGTACACCATCGTGCCGACACGTATGCTAAAAAGCCACTCTCTCTCTGCATTTGTCAAGGAATAATGCCTTCCTGACCCCGCCCTGGTAGAGTCTCGGGAGGCACCAAAATCAAAAGCCTTCTTCCGCAACTCCGGAGAAAGCTTTACTGAAGATTGCCCCATCTCGACGTCCCTGAACCGTCGGATCCTCATGCGGGCGAACAAAAGTGATTCGGACACGGCTTTGCCCTTAGCCAGTCGGATCATCAGAGAATCATCATCCTGAGCAGCACCCAGCCGATGGAAGCCAGGACAGTGGTATACATACCACGAATAAAAGATATGGGCTGAAAATACCCTATTCATGGGAAGCCCAAGCCGAACCAGAAAAGCAGCAGCCTGCAGTTCGGTACACAGGTAGGAGTAAAGAGCAGGCACCAAAGCAAGTTGCTCTCCAAACGCCATCTGACAAGCCGGGAAAATACAATGCGGCCTGATGTGCGTTCCATCTCCTCCAGCAAACACAGCCTCACCAAGCCAATAAGTGAGGTAAACAGCGAGATCTCTCCGCAGTGCAATGTCAGGACATATGGCGTTCGTACTTGCACAGAAATCTCTCAACTCTTCTTGCATGGCCAAGATCTTCTTTGAACTTGGATCCTGAGCTCCAGCTTCCTGGGTCATGCTATCAGAAGGCTCCCTACTATCAAAGAAGTTAGGGAATGAAGAGCAAAAACTCTTCCAACTGCTGGATCTAACTTTCGAACCCCCCTTCTCCTTCAAAAAATCATAGAAGGCGACGAGTTGAAAGTATAAAAGCCTGAACTCCTCAGACTGCCCCTCGAGGACGCTGTCAATCGGCATAAACTCCTCATAGAGTTTGCCGAGGATGGGCAATCCAGTAATAGCGCTCAGCTCCTTCAAAGAAAAACCAATCTCACCATTCGTCACAACGAAGGTATTGGTTTGAGGGAGGAACGACTCCAGCATAGCCATGAAGGCCTCGTCGGAAAAGATCACGGTCTCCCTAAAAGCTCGGACCGCATCAAAAATCCCGGCTTCCTTCAAAACGGCGCCACCAATCAGCAGGACGCGATCAGTCCACGACTTCCACTCGGAGTCAGCATTGAAGCGGCCTCGAAGTCGAAAAGGCTTGATCCAATTGCTGCCGTCACCACTGAAAATACCAAGGCCCACCGGTCTCAAATCGACCGACGGATAATCAGAGCCCTGGTAGCCGCTGGATGGCATCAACAGGTCCATGTCAACAGGCGACCTCTCCGTATATCCAGGAGAACCGCCAACAAAAACCCCGGTCTTGATTACATTTGTCCTTCTCACCCAACTTGGAGGATCTTCCCTCTTAGGGCACGTGGGGGCAAGGCTCAGAATCGAGACGGTGCGATCAAACATCGACCGGGTAGTAACAGTCTTCTTCTCACCATCTGCTGTGAAGGAAAACTGAAAAGATCTCCTCTGGTATGTAATGTCGTCAGGGACCGCATCACCAAAGAAGAAGGTAGGCTTGGGCAGAATGCTCTGATCTTCCATCACCCATGGACGACTGCTTACCATGATCTTATAGAATTCCTCTCCCTTGAGAGTGATCAGTCGCTGCCTCATCTCATCTCTGTTGAGGGAGTCGCACTCTTCCAGATTTCTCTCAACATACTGGACCTTCTCGAAAGCCTGCTGAACGGCCGGATTAGAGGACCTAGAAGATCGACGAGGTACGCTTGTAGCAGGCTCTTTACCCTTGTTCGCTCTGGAGGAACCACCTGAAAAGGATGGAAAAGAAAAAGATCAAACATCAAAATGACAGAATCTCGCTAAAAAAATCTGGCGAAATTTTGACATGATGACGGGGCAATTCCGAAGAAAAGGAACTATCCCGAAAGAAATAGAAAGCTTGAAGATGGGCTCAACATCGCTGCGAGCTCCGAAACTCCAAACTTTCGAAACCTAAAAGTCTCCGCAGAATCAGGAAGGGCTCAACATCACTGCGAGCTCCAAGTTCCCAAATTTGCAAACACTTTCAGGTATGCAATCACATCATGCTACAAATTTAATTTACAAATTAAAGGCATGCATGAAGATCTAGATTTGCGAAAAAAAAATGCATTATCATGATGAAAAAAAAAAAAAGAAAAGAAACTTTCTCTAAAAAAAAAGAGGGGAAAGAAAACAAAAAAAAAAAGAGAAAGAAAAGAAACTCTCTCAAAAAAAAAGGGGGGAGGGAAAGAAAAAAAAAAGAGAAAAAAGAAAAAAAAACGGGCTGGCCCACAGGCCGTGGCCCACAGGCCACGTGGCCGTACGGCCAGATCCGTACGGATCTGTCCGTACGGCCCACACAATAAAAAAAAAAAAACATGAAAAAAAAAAAAGAAAAGAAAGCAAAAAAAAAAAAAAAAAAACACGTGTAAAAAAAAAAGGGGAAAACACGTGGAAAAGAAAAAAAAAAGAAAAAAGAAAGAAACAAAAAAGAGAAAGAACTTTTTTTCCTACAATGAAGTTTTCTTGAAAAAAAAAAAGAGAACTTACTTGAAGCCATTGATGGAGAAGAAGAAGAAAACTCTTGAAGATCTTGAAGAAGAAAAGCTCTTGGTCTTGAAGCCCTCTTGAGATTATTGCAAAAGAAAGTAGTAAGAGCAAGAGATCCAACCTCCTCCTTGCTTTTATAGAGGAGAGCAAACCAAAGAAGGAAAGAAGAAAGAGGTAAGTGTTACTAATTAGTAACCTTACCAAAAGAAAGAAATTAGAAAGATTCTTTCCAAAAGAAAGATATCTTGAGAGATTTTCTCCTAAAATCAATCTATGACGGATTCTTTCCCAAAAGAAAGATATCTTGAGATATCCTATCCCAAAATAAAGGGATCTTGAGAGATTTTCTCCCAAAAATCAATCTATGACGGATTCTTTCCCAAAAGAAAGATATCTTGAGATATCCTATCCCAAAATAAAGGGATCATGAGAGATTCTCTCCAAGTAAAGATATTCTTAGATATTCTCTATCCAAATGAGATATTTTTGGATATTCTTTACAAAAATGACACCATATGAGATCTAAGCCATTTCAAAAGCTTAAGGTCCCATGGGTTAGCCCATATGAGCCAGGTTTGACCACCTAGGCACAAAAAAAAAATTTGGGCTTTTAGTCAAAGAAAAATCCCTCTTACCAAGAGCATACAAAAATGGTTCCATGCCTCTTTTGAGTTGATTGGACCATACAAAAGAAAATTCTAAGCCCCATGAGCTTCCAAAAATCAAACCATCAAACCTCATCTACCAAATTGAGCCAAATTCTTGAAATTGACATTCCATCAAACCAAAACCTGGTCCCCTAACTTGCCACATACAGCCTGTTAGGTCATAAGACCAAAAATCAAAAACCAAAACCTGATCCCCTAACTTGCCACATACAGCCTGTTAGGTCACAAGATCAAAACCAAAATTGATCCCCCAACATTCCACATACAGCTTGTTGGGTCACACGATCAAAACCAAACCCGACCCCCTAACCTGCCACATATAGCCTGTTAGGTCACAAGGTCAAAACCCAAATCCACATCCCTGATGTCATCTTCAAAACTTTGCCTCGAGATGGTACGTGATCCCTTTCACTATCATAAAATTCCCCTGGAAGCTCAAAAGGCTACAAATACCAAAAGAAAGATTGCTCAAAGACTCTTGGTCAAGTCACAGGCTCTCCTTCAAAAATCTCTTCGAGGCACATCGACTACAAAAGTTAAGCAACTCGCCGCTGTACCTCGAGGGGGCATTTGTTGACACCAAAAATGTCACTTTGCCTCATCAAGATCCGAAGAGCTACATGAAGTCGCAACCTGCCATAAATAGGCAATGCTGCTTCCAAAAATAAAAATCTTGTCAGAATCAAACAAAAACTGCAAGATTCTTCCAGACAGCCAAAAGAGGAGTACACAAGAAGTTTCGGGCCATTTCAAAATCATTTGGCCTAACTTCGCTTCTTCGACAGCCGAAAAGGAGCTCTCGGCGACAAAAGCTCTCCGGGACCATGGTTTCCAAGACAGAACCTATGGATCATCTTAAAATGACTCCAATAGGTTCCCTGTCAAATTTCAAGTCAATCGGACATCGGTTGACCACACATCAAACCGCGACATCTTCATCGCGACAAAAAGCAAGTCTGCAGGTGATAGGACCCCAAACGGCTTCAAAACTCAAACAAAAGCCTATGGTTGGTCTTATTTATTGCTCAGGAGACTTCACACCAAATTTCAGGTCATTCCGACATCGTTTGACCTAGTTTCAGCTTCTGACGGGAAATCGGCAACTCTGCGCGACAAAGTCTTCGGCTTTCTCAGGAAATTGGAAACTTTGCAAAATAAAATGCAAGGATTCTCATCAGGTTTCCTACAAAGAAATCAGGCCAATAAATGGTCAAAATGTCAAGGAAAAGTACAGAAGAAAAAAGAATCAGAAAAAAGCAAAAACGGACGCAAAACGGGACACGAAAGGGGGAAAACCCCCCCAGGGTCGCAGGCCCCTGCGACCCTGGGCCAGGGTCGCCGGCGACCATGGACCCCGGGGTCGCCGGGAAAGCCCCGGAAACCCCGGTTTTCGCCGTTTTTTCGCGATTCGAGGAGCCCAGCCTCTGGTACTTTCCAAAATTCATGCTTTTGAGACACCAAGTCCTCTGATATCCGTCCAAAACACGGGTAAAACATCAAGAGTATCGAAGACAGTATTGATCGCCACCCGGTCAACCAAAAAAAAGTGTGCTTTCCACCCGACCGATCGAGAAATCGACAGGACAGATGGCACCGACCCGCTGTTGGCAACAAACATCTGAAATTACATGATCATCTGATGTCGATCTACATGAAGATCCATCGATGATCATCAACAGAAGAATCTCAAAAGACGTGGCACTGGCCCGCGACTCTTCAGCTGCTCGGCGACCACTTAATGCGATTAATTGACTAGCTTTATTACAGTCATTAATCCATTTCTTTGGACGGCCCAATCAGAAGCAAGCATTCGGGAGTTACAAGTCAAGAAATTCATGGCATTTAACCCATGAAACTCCTCCCATCATGGCGATTAAAGGCGATTAAATGCCCTCAATCTCCTCCGGCCAATCAGAAGCCAAGAAAAAGGAGTTACAAAATAAACAATTCAATTTTGTAACTCCTCCCATTATGCGGCTTAATGACATTAAAAGCCCATAAACTCTCCTAAATGGCTACCAAGAGCCTATAAATAGGAGAGCACTCCAAAGGAATCCAGATCGAAAAAAAAACACACAACAAACATCAGACAGCAGTCAGAAATCCAGAGAAAAGAAAAAGAGAGAAAACTCTGCGGAAGTTCTACACCGGCCACCGCAACAAGGTGATAAAAGTCCCTTGGGGGGTACCCCCCCCCCCCAAGGTCCTTGCCTTCTCCTCCTGCCTCCAATGGCTTAGATGTGGCTTTTCAGCCCGTCTACTCGGTTTTTTATTGGACATAGGACCTTCCTTTGGTCTTTGTCTTCTAAAAACCCGAGGTTATAGCCAAGCCAAGCGAATCAAATAGCATCCTCTGTTCTCATCTGCATGGATGATGGCGAAGCCCACATATGGCTTGCGACCGTCAATCTAAACGAGTCCCCCACAATCTCCTGAGAAGTTAGATCCTCCTTTTCTTGCTTTTCATTGTAGTTTGTATTTTTTCAAAAGAGACAAAAATCACAATTGTTGTCTTTCATTGTTGATAAGGATTGTAAAATCGGCTATAAACGCCAAAATCGGCTATAAACGCCAAAAATCGGCTATAAACGCCAAAATCGGCTATAAATGCCAAAAAAATCGCCTTTCACGGCAAATCAAAAAAATGTCTCTTTTCTTAAATATATGTGCAATGGAAAACTTGAAAGAAGTTGATTTCCTTTTTACTTGCGAAGGTTGATCTCCGGATCACCATTTGCAATTCCAAGTAAAATAGAAAATCTGGCACACCCACAAAAAAAGAAATGTTGATGCACGCCCTTGCCCCCCGGTTACGAAAGGGTCGGACCCGACGGACTCCCACGTCCGCCGACCTCGGTAGGAACCAAGCAGGAGCGCGGTCCATCAGGACCCAGCCTGTAAGGCATAAAGCCAAGCTTTAGCCTTTTCTTTTAGGGAGAAAGGAAATAATCTAAGTTTAAGGGCCTCCTCAGTCATGTTATTGATTCTCATGGTCCCACAGATGTCCTCAAATTCCCTAACATGTTGATATGGGTTTTCCTGGTCTAGCCCACGGAATACTGGGAGCATCTGGATCATACCAGATTTCAGCTCAAATGTAGCATTGGTCTGAGGTAGGGTGATGCAGGACGGTTGAGTTGTCCTGGTGGGGTACATATAGTCCTTCAAAGTCATGGGTGGGTCCACTTGATCAGCCATCCTAACAATTTCTTCAAAGATGGAAGACTTTCCGACAATGGTTAAGGCTAATTCGGGCTCTATCCTGACTAACCTTTTACTCTTGCGTACCCACTGTTTCTCTCTCTCAGGTCTAGAGCGCATGCAACGGGTTCAACCTTAAAGAAATGCAAGCCTAATCTATATGTGGGCTCTAATGGTCTTACTAGATGATGCACAAGCAGTCAAGCACAAAGATTGAGCATAAGAAATTATCCTAGGCTTAGCCTAACTCACTAGACAGCTCCTAACTAGTTTGAAGAGTGCACTAAGGCCTCCAATTCGGTCTTATAAAGTCATATCGACCAGGTAAGTCCCCAGGATGAGTGGTGGGGTCACAATGCACTTGGCAAGGGTCCCGCTTAAGAACCAAATTCCTAGAACAGAGACTGCCACCCTTTTTGGTAGGGACAGGACTTACCTAGACATCAACCTGACCAAAGAGCGCAACTGGTGCAACCTTTTGTGGTCCTCGTCCTACTGAGCTCGAGTCCTATGGTCTCGTTGCTACTTGATTTTAATTAAAGTTAGGATCCTAATGTGAGAGATGGTTAACCTTTTTGGGCAAGGATCTGGTGATGAAATCCAGTCCTTATCTTTCTGGGGTCGATTGCCCTTAACTAAGTGTGTGTCCAATTAGATGGTGTGTCAACCAAGCATTCACACTTTGTTAAAATTAAATCATCCAAGCCCCACTTGCAAGTAAAAGATTCGTGGGGCAATGTTTAAAAATTCTTACAACGGGTCCACGCAAATTCTTTAAACTGTGCAAGCTTAAACTTTTTTTATAGCAATTTTGCAATTCTGAGAGCAACTTGTTTGCTTAAAAGCAATTCCCGCGATTTCCTTCCCCTTTTTAGAGTCCTACAAAACTCAGATTGTAACCTCAAAGAAAACAACTAAAGTGTTAGATCTAAATAAACTACTAAAAATAGCTAAAAATTGTTAATGAAATCCCTAAATTAAAGAATCAATCTTATCTAAAATTTAAAAACCTAAACTATGGCACTTTGAATGAAAGAAGAAATTCTAAAACTCCTAATGCAGTCCTAAGTTAAATGAACACATTGCTATCAAGTGCTGAAAAAAATTCCAAGTGTTGAAACCTGTTGCACAGGCCCAATTTTACAGATCTGTACGGCCACCTTTTATTGATCAAAACCTTAAGACAGTGATTGGTATGTAAAATCCTAATATGCAAGAATCAAACAAAAAAAAACAGAGACTAAAAAGGATAATAAATAAAGAAGTTATGCTATCATGAAGTTGGCTACTTAGCCCAGTTTTGCTGCAGAATGCAGAATCTGCCTGACTAATTGGCCCTGTTCACGGCACTAAAAGTAGGGCTTCCAAAACATATTTCTTTCTGAAATTTTTATGGTACAAAGTCAATGTACCAAAGTCCAATCCAGAAAAATTTCAAGTCCAAACGTGTCCGTTTGGCTGG
Source organism: Litsea cubeba (assembly GCA_012931725.1). Taxonomy (NCBI): domain Eukaryota; kingdom Viridiplantae; phylum Streptophyta; class Magnoliopsida; order Laurales; family Lauraceae; genus Litsea; species Litsea cubeba. The sequence continues at coordinate 37,904,681 of CM022950.1, forward strand.
TTTTAAACGTGCGAACTTTTGGACAAAAACCAGGCCAAATCTGTCACAAAATTAGTGCAGAAATTTCTCTTTTTATTTAACCACTAGCAATCAGTCCGAAAATTATTGAAAATTCAGCAATGAAATCATGAAAAACAGTAACCACAAATATAAAGAAACACAAAAACTAAACCTAATGCAAGCTATGAATGAAACTAACTACAAAAATATGCCATGATATGCAAAAAAATAATGCTAGAAATCTTAACTAAAATATTCTTTTCAAATTGGCTCCCCGACAACGGCGCCAAAAACTTGATGTGATCTTTATTAATCATAAAATACCGCAAGTGCACGGATGTCTACTTGAGACAGTGGCAAGAACGGGTCGAACCCACAGGAAGCTAATTAAATAAACTTTTAGATTAAGAAAACTAATTAACTAACAATTAAGAAAAGTTTTGAGTATTTAGAAATAAAAACAAGCAACTAATTTAGAAAGATGAAAACTACCAATTAATGAAAGTGATTAGAGCATAGGAATCCAATAAGCATCCACCAATTATTTATCAAGTAACCCTAACTTATTCCAATTTTTACTTCAAATCAAAGACAAATCAATGTTTTTAATTTGGAAAATCTAACTTTTAAAATCCCTTTTTAATCATAAAAATTCAAAACAAAAGACTTCCTTCATCTCATAAAAGAATAAAAATAATTTAAGAACTACCCATCAAAGATAAGTATAGACCATCAAAAGATCTAAATCCTAAGCATGGCCTATCAAACCTAAGCATGAATAGTCAAAAATAAAAATTTATTTTTAGAATTAAAACTAGAGATTTGCCTAGGGCACGAAGACAAGCCTATTCATCGTTAAACACATAATCATGGAACATAAATCAGAACTACTAAATAAATAAAAAAGGCTATTCCTTACCTTCATCCATAGCTCTAATCAAGAAAAACTAGCCCGCCATTGCAAAGAATACTTCTTGATTTTTCATTAAAAATTACATCTTTACAACTTCTCCTTCACAACAAGTACTTGCTTGGACAAGGCCCAAAGCTACCAAAAATAAAAACAACTAATGGAAAGGAAGAAAGAAAGAAGAGAATTGGAGAGAGGGTTGGAAGTGAGATGCTTCTCCATCCCCCTTTTGGGTTTGTTTTATAGTTCTTGATGCCTCCTTTTTAGCAAAGAATCTCATCTCTTTTAAGACTTGTTTCCTTATTTGTAGAGATTTCTTGCTTAGGACTCAAGCTAGGCTTCACACTTGGAAAGAATTTAAATTGGCGAGGATTAGTTACTAGGTGTGGTCTCTTGATCTCTAAGTGTTGCCAAATTGAACTCCTCAAACATCTCTCATGTTGCCAATTTTAAAAACTTTTTGCAATTCCCGCATAGAATTATATCAGCCAATTTTCCAAGGTCATATCTCCCTCAATATAGCTCCGATTTATGAAATCTTGGCTCCATGGATATCTACTTGAAAAGAGCTTTCCAACGGTGGGTAGATTGCGCCAATCCGATACTCGGTTTGAAAGTTATAGCCATTTTCAATTTGCTGCCCCTTAAAATTTCGAAAATAATGGCAATTAAGGGAACTTCTATGTTTGGCATGCAATGGGGTGTGTGGGACCCATGTTGGACGTCCAAGGACTCCTTTGGACTCTTTCTTTGCTTGTTTATTTGATTCTCTTCCCATATTTAGCATACTTCTTTACTTGCAACTTTGACTACTCAACTCTCCTTGCAAAGTTTCTAACTTTCTCTCTCTTTCTTGATTTTGGTTTCCAAATTTAGCAAGTTAACACCATCTTTCCAAATTTGAGTTTCTTCTTTCTTCTTTGAGAATTTTCAACCTTTCCAACTCCACCAAGATGCCAAGATATGTGGGCCCACCATGAAGGGTGTCCCGCCTTTGATCTCTCTCAAGTTTCACCAATGCAGGTCCCACTCTTGATTTTTTCATACATAAATAAAATTAAATAATGTCAATAATAATCAAGTGTGAGGAATCTAGATGGACTATGCATGGGACTCTACATGCCTACTTAATTCACCAAAAATACCAAACTTTCCAAAAATAACACATGATGTCAAAATTAGCAAGTATGCATTAGTGAAGCTAAAAAAAATTAATTTTGGGTGATGAATGAGATGAGAACCCTAATTTCATAAAAGTCATGCAATGTAATGAATTTTGACCAAATTTGACTAAGATTCCAACTATGATGCTTAAATGCATGAAATCATGAAATTAAGTGTAATTATATGCAATTAGCCTAATTAAGTCCACAAATGTATATAAAATGATGAATGAAAGCTACAATTTTGTGGGCTTATCAAGGGGACATTGGATATGGGGGAAATGAGGGTGTTGATGAGCAGGTTTTGGATGAGTAGGCAAGAACCTACTACCTATGGCACCAAATGTAGTATATCAGACACGACGGTCTGGCAAGTGTGATATAGATAATAACATGGCGATAAGATTTCATAAACCATTTTTTTTCCAATACTAAAGCACATTTGAAAATCCAAGAGAAATCATGTTGAGATTACTTGGTAAAAACATTGAAATCACTATATAAGATAGACAATATGATCATAAAACTGACTGAGCAGATGGCTGCCACACGAAGTTACATTCTCCATCACCGAAGTGACAGGAGCACACAAGATAATTTCCTCCATCGCATGCAGTGACAAAAGCACAGGAGCATATATTTATTGCAACCCGATATAGCTGGGCATCACAGAAAGTCTCGCCATGGAACGGGCAAAGTCACACACAAAATCCAATTTGTAGATGGCACAACTAATTTAAGGACCCAGGCCGGAAGATCAAACCGACAAGGTAGTCCAACCTGAGTGGTGCCGACACGAAAATCCATACAAAACTTTACAAATCATAATTGTATATCTGAATTGATAAGGGACTACTCTACACATTGAATATATCCATATATACACACGGAAACACACGGGATGAGTTGCCCTAGCTACCAAGATGCACATACCCACACAACGTGGTGAATCACACAAAGTCCACACTTGACAGGTACACGTTCTCATAGCACCATGAGATCGTATTCGTCGGATTAATTGGTTTACACTTTGAGATCCATTGTCGGCCATTCGTAGTAATTGGTGCCCATGTTTCTACAACATTTCAGAGATCTAAGCATTGACGTTCTTATGAATGGAATTCCTGCATTTCACTTCAAATTTCCAAAAATCAGGGGGCGCGGTTAGCCTTCGGTTTGTAAGAATCCGACGTCTTAACCTTAGGATTAGCATTATTTAATTATGTGGTTGGGATTTCTAAGTGAGATTAGAGGCCAATCACGGTGTATTCTGTGTTATAATAGTCTTCGAATTACTCTGGAAAGTTTTGAGAGCCTTTGAGTCCAATTTGATCCCGGATAGACTTTTCGAGGTGTATACCGTGGTTTAGAAAATCACAACTTTTGCTTCTGATCTCTGAAAATCCTGATTCTTAGCTTGTTGGAAAGCCCTTCTCTAGACCTACAATTGTTCTTCTTTGACCAAATCTATCTGGAGTCCTGAAGATCTCTATTTTCGTACTCCAAGTTCAGCTAGAATGGTAGCAAACCCACAAACTACCAGTTATAAAATATCCCACCTACCCAACTACCCCCACTAAATGCCCACCTACCTCTTCAGTGCTCACCAACCTGCACACTCTCTCATTTAAAACCTCTCCATTCCACTGGCCATAACAAAAGGAGAAAACTCTCTCTCTTCTTCTTCTCCTCATTTTCCTCTCCTTTCATCGCTTGTTGATGGACAACTTCTTGGAATCATATCCGGCCAAGCAACTCCCCGTTATCTTCTTCGCGGCATTTTCTATTTTGATGCCAATCAATTAGTGGTTTCCCACCGTTCATCACCCTCCTCGTTTCTTTGATCATCTAAGAGGTAAGTCACCTTTTCCTCTTCAATGTCTCATGATTTTTGAACCCAGCTTCATCATTTGTTTTGGTCTTTATGGGGCTTGGATCTTGACAGAGAATGGATTTTTATTCTTAGGAGTTTTTGGGTCGCTTGTTTGGGAAGAGAAAGCTCTTGGTTAGAGCTTGGCTTGACCTTTTAGGTTTTGGCTGGTTCTTGATTTTTGAGGCAAGTACCTAATTAAGTAAATTGCTTAACTTGTTGGCGTTTTTAATTCTACTAGGTCATAAATTTATTGATCCTGTTTAGTTGGATGAGGACTAATGCTAACCGTAGTTGTCATTGTGAATGACTTAGCCTTAGCATTGTCTATCATGGGGTTTTACTAATCTTGTTTGTGTGGGGAGATTTCCAGAACTCCAGGATTACGCTAATCATAGCCATCAGATGAGACTAAGCATTCTCACGTGCCATCCGCGTGCCATCCACGTGGCACCAAACTCACCCCGGCTGCCAGGACAGAGGCCTCAGCCGAAGTCAAGCAGCTCCGGGCCGCTAGCGCCGAGCTCGGCTACCCCATGTGCCCATCTCGGCTGAGAGCTCCACCTCGGCTGAAGGAGCCGGGACGAAAGCCGAAGCAAGAAAGAACCTCCACTTGCGCCCCTCATCCCCCACGTCATCAGGCACGTGGAGGAATAGGGGCACGAGCTAGTGAGACAGATGCGACATCCAGCCATTCATAATCTTCGCCAGATCACTGACAGGGCGGCATCCAGCGGCTGAGGCCACATCAGGGCAAGGCCCGAGGGCGGATCCGATGGTACCCCAACCGTCAAAGGCGTCCAACACAATCTGGCCCAACAAGACGCGCATTTAATGCGATGTGGGCTGATCCGACTGGCATTAAATGCAGAGTGGGCTGGATTGGACCGCATTAATTACTTTGTGGGCTGATCATGACTTCCAGTCGAGTCATGAGACCCACGCCAGGATATCATCCAAAGATACGACCAAAGCCTCTATAAATAGAGCCTCATACCACCAGCAAGGTACGCATAATCCAACCCACAGAGCCGTTACTCTGCCTCTCTTCTTCCTCTCCTTCCATTGTTCCAGTTCCTTCACTGACTTTGGCATCGGAGAGCCTTGCGCCGCCCAGGCCAGGGTCCTCTGACCGTTTGCTCTTCTCTTTCGGGCTTTCGGACGGTATCTAGTCATCACCACTTTGGATAAGTCCTCTAAGGCTCCCCAGTTATTGTGGGTCATTATTTTCTGCACCTACATTGTTAATCACCCTTAATTAATTGCTAATGACTGAAATATGAATTTAATGGGTGATTCGCCCTTGAGATTTTGGGCTTTAAATCCCTTAATGATCAGCCCGTGGACCCCACCTGAAATCTGGATTGGACCGCCCCTAATATACCCAGCCATGGGCCCCACAAAGCCCCTTTCCCTTGGTGAAACCCACGGCCAGCACCCAGCACTTTAGCTGGCTGCTAGCAGCCCCAGCGGCCAGTCCTAATGCGCTTACCGCCCCCCACCCCAAGGAAGAGATGGCAGCAGCTGCCATTGCAGCAGTCACTGCATTGTTTCCTGGTGGCCAGCTCCACCCCCACCAGCCTGCTGCTGTCAGCTACAACCTGCACAACATGCCCAGAGGCCACCTCCCAAAATTCCTACTCCCCTGCCCTTCTAGAAACCCAACCAGCAGCCACTACCTGCTACCCCATCCCGCCAGCCAGCACACTCCCAGCGGCCAGATTTCATCCACTCCCTGCGGCCACAACTTCATCCAATGTCCAGCGGCCAACACCCCTTCTCCCAGCGGCCAGCAGTCCCTTCACTGGCCACCTTGGTGCACTTTATTGGTGCAGAACTATGACAGCAGCCAGCTACTTTCCCCACCTGTCCTCCTCTTTTTCCTCCCTTGGATCATGACCACAGCTGCCACCAGCCAGCTGCGCAGCCACCAGCTAAATCCAGCGGCTAACACCCCCAACACCAAGTATCCCAGCGGCCTGCAATTGTTGCTGGCCAGCAGCCAGCCCATGTGCTGTGCAAAGCGGCCAGCTGCTATGTTTAGCGGCCAGCTGCGCAACGGCCGGTGGTCCCACCCCGGGACCCGCAGAACCCATCCCTTTAAGGCCTTGTTTTATGACCGAAGGACCTGAAATTTTCCCCCTTATTTACCCCTTTTATGCATTTCAATTTCTAAGGTAAAAATAGTGTTCTTCAAACGCCCTTTCCAAGTACAATTTTGGAGTACCAAGTTTGGGCCTCCTTTTCTTAGAACTTAGGGCATACCCCATACCCTAAGCTTGCCCAATGTTAATTTTCTACTCAAAATCAAACCCGGGCAATTGTGAACGAATGTGGAGCACAGTGACTTGTAATTTTACCCGAATTTAGGAATTGGATGTTCCCACCTCCCGAATGCATCAGGTGTACGAAAATACACCAATATCCATCCCTTTGAGTGTATAGTTTTGGGAATCATCATACTTGCATGTTTATGATTATTTCAACTAAACTTTAAGTACTTTTATCATGCACCTTGTAAACCTTACTTTAGCATCTTGCCACACAGGACTCCTAAGGTCTTAGCGCGCGATTTTCGCCCGGCTTGACGATTGGATGTACCCGGATCCTTAAAGGTTTTTTCAGTTTGTGTGTGCACATTTTGTTTCCTTGCCCTTCCGAGATACTTGGATCGCCTTGCCTTTCTGCCACTCGTTTTGGGTCCCCTATTCCTATTCAAAATGCTCCCCATTTTTCTATAGAATTTCTCAGACTTCGAAAAATATTCTTTTGAAACCCGCTTTAATATGTGTTTACTGTTTTAAGCCTGAATTGATTTGATTAACTGTTTTAAAGGCCAAATCAACATTGTTTCTCCATTTTGAGGCAACCTAAGTATCTGCCGCCTCCCGTACTTGCACATACATTCTTGAGTAACCGAATTACTCACTAATTCCTGATTTGAGCACCGAACCCTGCATTCTGCATTGATTTTCGAGTCGGCACCAACAAGCTGTCATTCTAGTATTTATTATATAAGGTATATTTATATATATATATATATATTGTTCGCTGCAGTTTGAGTCTTGTATGTGACCGGTATCACTTAAGTACCTGTTCTGTCCAGGGCAGACTAGGTACCCTTGTGACAAGGACTCCAGGACGAGTTCTGAGGTACCCCTGCCTGCTTGTTAGGGGCTAGCAATTGCTCCCCCTTCCAAGGTTTATGCAAAGTCGTTGCCTGCTCACTGGCACTAATTTTGTGAATAATCAACTGTATTTATATTCTGCTTTGTACCTGCAAACTATGCTCTTTATCTTGGATATTTGCCAGACTCCTATCTGATCTACGCTTGATGCCATAGGTATGATTTCCCGACTTGTACCCCGGTATGGTTTTCGAGGAGGCGGTTGCTGAGCCGCAAGTGACGTGTGATTGAGGTGCAGAGGTTGTCATGTAGACTCCGTTCCTTGCATATGAGACGCCATATTCCAGGGAGTATTATTTTGGGTTTATGTCTGTTTACTGGCCTCTGTTGGCCTTTTATTTTGGAATGTAAATAATACATCTGTTGTATTTATAACCTGAATATGGGAATGAAATCTCCTATTTACTTGTCTATCTTTGCTTATATTTTGTTATGATATGCCAGTCGAAGACATATTGTACAATTAAATGTAGCTAATAAGACATTAGAGATGCGATACAGAATCCGATGAACGTCGGACTTCGGATTGCACCCCAATGCAAGCTTTCTCTAAATATTCCATAATGGTGATGGACCTTGAAATTCTAAAATATTATGCTATAGTAATCCCCTATTCACGACCCCTTAATCCTACCCCCCATTTTGGGGTCGCGACACGGTTGATTGGAGGTTAGCCGACGTAGGATCATGCGGTTAACCGCCGGCTGACCATGGGTCTACCTGATGCTTTTTTGGGTAAACTTTTTTTCTAACCACCAAATGGCGGTGACCTGGCGATCAGGCCACAGTTAGCCGCGACCCATAGGTCAGTTAACCGCCGCCTGCTCACCCCGAATTTAACACATAGGTACGTTCGCCCCAAATTCAACCCATAGGTCCACTAGCCGCCGCTTGTTCGCCCTGAATTTTGCTACATTATGGAATTGCAACCGCCAACTCCGCAGTTAGCCGCCAGCTGACTGCCCATCCTACGAAATTTCAATTTTTTAACCTTCTAAGCACTAGTCCCTTCTCCAAATCAATTCTCCTTCCAACGCACACTTTCCCTACTATTAAAGAGCCTACCATGCCCCCCATTTCACTATGCAAGCAACCATTTTCATCAGAATCGGAGATAAACTCTATGCCCATACATCCAAAACTTCCATACACGAATTTAAATACAAAAAATTAGATATTAAACATAGAATTTTAGGAACTCAAAAGCTAATGTCACAGGTACAGTAGGCTGAAAAACGCTACTGTTAAAAACTGATTTTAAACAGAGAAATTTGACATAAGTAAAGAAATCAAATACATTGCTAGAAATCAAACACCTCTTGACAAACATAGCTTGTAATTGCTAGAAATTAAATCCAGAATTTTAAAGAAAATACAGAACTCATTTTGCATGCATAACGATCCAGTCATTCACTTGCCTTAGCACCAATGGGCTCCAAATATCATTCTAGCAACTCCTCTCTATGACAAGAAAATGAAATCTACAAAAGCCCCAAAATTAAACCTCGAAACCTCCACAAAATTTGAAAGAAAATGGACTCCACCAAAAGACCTTTGCATGCATGACTAGAACGTTCCTAAGGGTTTAGAGAACCCAAACTTAAGAGGGGAAAGCAAGATCTTGTTAGATTGTATGTCCTCAATCGAGAGGATGATCAGATTAAATTGATTTATTTCTTTAATTAATTTATATTTTCATTCTTTATTCATGTGATGAATGGCATTTTATTCTATGCTTGCACATGACTAATACAAAATGACATGATGATTCATGAGATGAACCGGAGTCCACAAGTGTATTAGATGTAATCCATATGTGTGGTTAAGATTCATACATTGGAGACCTGGATCACAAATCTTATACTTAAATTGATTCGCAACTAGTGATGAGATTGGGCGTCTCATTGGATAAGGTTGCAGCACTATGATCACTATGAGATACTGTGGTATGTCTCAATCATGAGAGTATAAGACTCTGGATCATTGTACTGCTAGATTGGATGTTTTGAATGAGCATGAGCAGCACCTTATGCAAATCTGTCTTTGATTTAAGGATTTTTCTCATAATTCCCAAGCAATAGGCTCTCAATCCTAAGAGATTAATGAACTCAAGTTTCTACTATACATTTCCATTAAGTCATCAATGAGTGAGGCCAATTATATGTCAACACCTCGATATCTTGGGTACATGGTAGTAGGACTGTAGAACATATAATTCTCAGGATGAAATCTATCCCCTTAATATCCCCTTGTGTCATTTAATGAATCTTATCATTGGTAAGTGCGCACCCATCTCAATTAAGAGTTAATTGGATGGTACTGATGATTACTTGATTAATTGGGTTACAAAGATACCAATTTGGTTGGACATGTTTATTCCAATAGATCCATGGATATAATTGATGGAGGGGCCTACTTGTAGTAGTTGGGAAGTTTAAGGTCTTTTTGTAATTATTCCTATGACTAGAATGCTATTGCATTTATTTAGTGGACTTATTTGCAATTAACGGGTCCGGAGTTCACATGAGATGTTGGGTTCAAATTTCGAGTTGGAGCCAGATTCTAAGGAATCCCTAGTTGTCCCCATGGTAGCCCTCATAAGAGAAGGTTACTAATCCGATTTAAAACTCTTAAGGAAATGATGAGTAGGACACAGACTAAGAATAAAAGTAAGAGTTCTAATCTTGGTCTAAGAGGAGGTGTTCCATAAACTATAAATAAGAAGTGAGGGTTAGAGATCTCTACACAACTAAAATCTATCAAGTTCCTCTCTCTCTTTTTCCTCTCTCTCCTTTGGTTTCCTATTAGATTGCTAAGGTTTTTTCTCTACTTGGAGATTCAACAATTCTCCTTGAGAAGTTCTCGAACAGGGTCATAGCGTGGAAGAACACAAAGGCAAAAGACATCAAAGTTTGTGAAAAGCGTTTTCATAGAGATCAAATTTCCAACCTCTCAATTAGATCGAGCACTACAACCAAGCTCTTCAGCTATATATCTACTTCTAGTTGTTTTAGTAGATGTTCAATATTTGTCTTGTTTGTTTCCTTATTTGTCTTCTTGATGGATATTTGATCTTAATGCATGAGATTAGGGTTTTAGTTCTTGGGGTTGGGTTCTTGGCCTTATGAGTATTTGATCCCAAAAGTTTCTGAAGACCTATCCATGACGCCCACTTGCTTCCAACAACTCTTGCTTTGGAGTGATCTATCCAAGAAGAAAAGTCTGAAGATGAAGGTGATTCTTGCTGAAGTTCCTAAGAAATGGCATCCATGGAAAGCATAGAGAGAGGAGAACAGGATGGTGAAATCAGAACTTTTGTTTGGGTGGAGTTCTTGGACATGCAAGGGAAAGAGAAGGTTGGCTAGGGAGGAAGAAGCTCGTTGGTTTGGCCCGCATCTAATACAGAAGAAATGGAGGAGAAGATAAGTGGGTTGGGTTTGAAAATCAAAAGGGTTGTGGGCCCCACAATACTTAAAACTTGAGGGCCTTAGATGTCCTATTTGTTGGCCCCGGATACGATCGACGAAGAAGGGAAAATCCATCATCAAAAAATCTAGTTTTCAAAAGGTATATGTTTCGAAATGAAAACATTGAAATTTTTGCACAAATTTTAGTGTGAAAATGTTGTTTTATCCTTTTGGTTGAAAAACTGGGTTTCTAGGCTTTGAATGAGGACGAAATGAACACAAAAGTTGTTGGGGCTAGTTTGACCTATCAAACGAAACCAAAATTGGAATTGTTCAAAATGAAGAACAACCCCCATAGTTACATGATAAACAAAAAGCCTCCCTGAGCGTGTCTGACTAGGCTCAAGGGCTCTCAAAATTTCCCAAAGCCATGAAAACTCCAATCAAACTCACAAACTTATTCAAACAACATCTAATCTCACTTATAAAACTAAACCCAAAACTAAAATCAAGCTAATCACGAGAATTAGGGGTCGGCGTCTTTCAAACATGCCGGCACGGCTCGGCTCCTTTGTCTGGGTCGTGCTGGGCAAAGGGTGCCTGGGCCGCGGCACGACCCAGCACACGGCCTGGCCAGGCCCCCTTACGTTCTGATTTTTGTAAACCCCTTGCCCCCCCCCCCCCCCCCCCCCCCCCGCACCCCCCACCCCGAAAAAAAAATTTATTCCAGTCAGAAAATTATTTTTACGATTTGGCCCCCACTGACAGATACAAATGGTATAATTTGGGGGGGGGGGGGGGGACTTGCCCACTTTTGATCCTCATACCACTTCCAACTGCCAAAAAGTGGTCAAATGTCAAATGCAGGGTATTTTGCATAATTTCAATAATAAGAAGGTCTATAAATACCACCTCTTCTCTCATTTTTCAACACTCTTCTGCTGATTAAGAGCTCACACTCACTCTGACATATCTCTAAGCTCTCTCAAACTGTCTAAGCTCTCTAAGAATGAATTTTCAACATTTTTAAGGTAGAGAAGTGTTCTCTCACTAGTCACTACTCACTATTGAATGAGCTCTCTCTCAGCAGAACTTCTACATTAGCCCTCCCTCTCTTATAGAGGCATTTATAATTTATAATTTTTTATTTTATTTAGTGATAATATACATAGTAATATATTAAATTAAGTCTCATCTTCTCCCCTTTCTTATATTAATTATCACAACAGACACATTATATATAATTATCTATATAGTTTTTTTTGTATATATATTTTTTTAAAAAGTGGTTGGATCATCACAACCTTTCGAGTTTTAACATTGACTTCTCTCTAAATAAGGAAGATCCTGGAATTTTTCTTCATGATCGGGGGATAGAAGTAGAAAGTCATCCTCAATTTACTGGTGGTGAATGCACAAGTTCTTCAACTAGAAACAATAGAAGAACGACTTTTATAGTCTGGAATCATTTTGTTAAGAGTTATGGTCTCTCATCCTAAAGGAGTAGAAGAAAAGGAAAAATGTATATTTTGCAAAGAACTTTACAGCGAAAACTCATCACATGGTACTGGCCACCTTCTTAAACACATGAAATTGTGTATGCTCAAACTTGTATTACAATAAGGCCCCTTATTTTTTTTATTTAAAGTAGTTTTTACACATGCCCCCCAGAAGGATCTTTTTTTTCACAATGCCCCCCCCCCCAACCCTCGATCCTGGCTCCACCTGTGTGTGCAAATGTGATATACGTATATAATAAAAAGAAAGGCCCAATGGTGGCCCTCTAAAGGGAAGGAAGCACTGGCGGAACCAACGGGGCTGGGTTGGTCATGGGCCCCCTACAAATTTCATCATAACCCCTTGCTGCTCTAGAAAGTTATATAGGATTTTACCGAAAAAAAAAACTGATTAGATAACCAGTGGCGTCAAAAGATCATTTTAACTCCCATTGCACCAGATCAGTCATTTTGCACGAAATGATGTTTTTTTTAGCACTTGCAACTAGCGTCCCTAGTGATCTTAGTTTTATAACATTGAGGGTCACTAGGGACCCTGCAGTGTATACGAAAAGTAGAACAAAAGGGGTGTTTTGTCTCTCTTTCGTTGTCAATGGGACAAGTCTTCTTTGCCAAGCCATCTGTGCCCAGCACCGATGCTGTGGTCCCCTCCCTCGTCAATGTCCTCTTCCTCGCCCTCCTACCAACTGTGGTTCCTTCCCACATCATTTTTGTCAAAGGATACTTTTGGATGTTTTCCTTTGGTATTTTCTGAGTCGCCTGCGACGTTATTGTCATCTACACTACTAAAAAAAAGGCATTTTAGATCGGCTAAAAGCCGATATAAAAGACCTATAATATCGGTTTTTGAGTGAAGTTCAAACCAATATAAGTACCCCCGATATAAAAGATAAACGTAACTGATATAATAAGTGTAATATTTCATATCGGTTAAGCCTAAACCGATGTAATATTCATATATATTTATATCATAAATTATTGTAAAATCGATATAACTTATAGCCAAACCGATATAATTAATATATGTTATATCGGTTTCATATGGTTTTTTATATCGGTTTCATAATAACCGATATAATTAATTAAGAATAACCGATATAAAAAAATATATAATTGTTTTGTTATATCAGTTTCATATGGTTGTTTATATCGGTTTCATAATAACCGATATAATTGATTAATAATAACCGATATAAAATATATGTAATTGATTTGTTATATTGGTTTCATTAAAAACCGTTATAACTTAACAATTTTTTTTAATATCAAAAGAACTTGTTGTACCACGACCAAAAAACCTGCAATATACCTCAAAATACTAACATCTAAACAATAAAAACCTTTGTATATATATAAACAAATTAATTTCTATGTACATTTATACACATGCATAGTATAATATAGCTAGTTCATTCACTTCCATACTGTACAACTTAACAAGCTAAGTTAAACTAAAGTAAGAAAAACAAAATCATGTATTGAGAACTACATGCATAATGCCTCCATGTAACAGCCGCTTCCCCGCTTAGTCCACAATCATAACTAATAATTAATATAAAGCTTGACTAGACAAATCTCTATGGAAATATTGTATATATATATATACTATCTACATTGTCTTCCATGGGATGTACAAAAAGTAGAACTATATATAAACTAAAAAACCAAAAGTATGTATATATGTACTATGTAGCATATGATGCCTTCGTGTACCGCTGCTTCCCGATTAGTTCTCCAATGAAAAATGGACCTACAAGGCATAAATCACTTCATCGATCAATACTTTGCAAGAGAAGCGTAGCTAATATATATATATATATATATGCTTCCTATCTCATGCATGAAGAACTATATAGTAAAATGAGATTTCTTGGTAAAAACAGCCACCATATGCAATCAAGCACAGCTTAAATGAAATAAAGTGGTTCATAGAAAAGGTTCACATCTTTGTAGACCCAAAAACCATGGGATGTACCTGGAAATATTTTCTCGAAATTTCGGCATAGTCTCCCCTGTACGTGTGACATGTACTTTTTTTTTACAACCTGCTAGTACCTGTACATGAAAAAAAAATACTTCATATAAACAACTCAATGCCCCAACACACTACAAAGTGATTCACCACTACGTCATCATTCATACACCATTCGACCATAGCACTTCAATGCCCCAACACACTAGAAAGATGAACAAAAAAAAACTTATGTTCATTCATTTCTATATCCAACACCATGTGATTATTCCAAAAACAACATTCTCATTACAAGATACAAAACAATAAAAAGGGAAGTTGGTCCTGGCCTTTTTCAGAAACAAAGATAATTCTAAAGCAGTAATGAGTCTTGTAATCAATATATAATGGTGTATCATTAAATCCTCAATCTCAATAATGCTCAACTTACCATAAGTACTTTTGTCCTTCAGTCTAATTCTTTTTATGTGTCTTGTAATCAACCATCTATAAATGAATACTGGCATTAAATTTAAGTACATGCAGAATTTGGAGCATGAGGAGAAAATGACAACTTCAAGGCAAGAGACAAAGTTCTAATCATTTCCTTGTGTGTGTAAATCTCAACTTCAAATTTTCCATAGATCTAAAAAGCCATTTTGGGCTTAAGTTCTCCCACTTGGAAGTGAAATGAATCACTAGGACAACAATATAAACAGGCTGTCACTTTTAAAAAATGAACACATAATATGATCACTCCCTTCCAAGAATTCAACTAAATTTCCTGGCTTCAGTTCTACATCTATGGTATTTAGAGGGTTTATCTCAGCTAAAATGCCAACAACAGGTGGCAAATTCAAAATTTCCATTCCCTTGCAAGTAAGAAAGCCCCCATAAGTCTCAATCTTCACCCATTTTTGTATGCTGTATGTGGGTCTTTTCTGATCCTTTGTGAGTTATTGAGACAAATGGCTCGAAGCAATCAGCGAAATTGAATTATTTGGCCAGGTGCAGCCTCACAGGAAGGCCTGCAAAGTGATCCCCACACTAATCAACTGTCAAATCTAGATAAGGGTAGTTTTCCAACTGATTGCAATGAAAGCATAGTTGAGTAATTGCACTGAATTGTTCCTCACACTATTTTACTAAATTTACTCCGGCAAGTACAAATGCACATTCAACCTTCACAATTAACTTAACAGATAACCTCATGAAAAAATTTGTGAGAATGCACTTTGATATGAAAATTTTTACTAGATTAAATTATTTGAGAGGTTAAACTTCTGGATTTTCTTGAACATGTTTTCCTTGTTGATGGGCACTGCTTCAATCGCTCAGTTCTACCGAGGTCGGCAGACGTGGGAGTCCATTTGGGTCCGACCCTTTCGTAACCGGGGGGCAGAGGCGTGCATGAACATTTCTTTTGTGTGGGCGTGCCAGATTTTCTATTTTACTTGGAATTGCAAGTGGTGATCCGGAGATCAACTTTCACAAGTAAAACGAAAATCAACTTCTTTCAAGTTTTCCATTGCACATATATTTAAGAAAAGAGACATTTTTCCTGATTTGCCGTGAAAGGCAATTTTTTTGGCATTTATAGCCGATTTTGGCGTTTATAGCCGATTTTTGGCGTTTATAGCCGATTTACAATTCTTATCAATAATGAAAGACAAGAGTTGTGATTTTTATCTCTTTTGGAAAAATACAAACTACAATGAAAAGCAGGAAAATGATGATCTAACTTCTCAGGAGATTGTGGGGGACTCATTGACGGTCGCAAGCCATATGTGGGCTTCGCCATCATCCATGCAGATGAGAACAGAGGATGCTCTTGATTCGTTTGGCTTGGCTATAACCTCAGGTTTTTAGAGGACAAAGACCAAAAGGAGGTCCTATGTCCAATAAAAAACCAAGTAGACGGGTTGAAAAGCCATGTCTAAGCCATTGGAGGCAGAAGGAGAAGGCAAAGACCTTGGGGGGGGGGGGGGGTACCCCCCAAGGGACTTTTGTCACCTTGTAGCGGTGGTCGGTTTAGAACTTCCGCAGAGTTTTCTCTCTTTCTTTCTCTGGATTTCTGTGCTTTTTTCTGATCTGGGATCTGTCTTGTTTTTTCGATCTGGATTCCTTTGGAGTGCTCCCCTATTTATAGGCTCTTGGTAGCCATTTAGGAGAGTTTATGGGCTTTTATTGTCATTAAGCCGCATAATGGGAGGAGTTACATGATTTAATTCGTTTATTTTGTAACTCCTTTTTCTTGGCTTCTGATTGGCCGGAGGAGATTGAGGGCATTTAATCGCCTTTAATCGCCATGATGGGAGGAGTTTCATGTTTTAAATTGTTGGAAATAGGGTGGGCCTCTAGGATAGGTTTCAAAAACTTTTGACCCACTTGACGCAGGGATCAACTATCCAGAAGGCTATAAAACCCAGTCCAAGATCCAAGTCCTTAATCTTAGCCATCATGACCAGTAAATACAATCTATCTAGAAGATAAAAACATCAACTAATAAGCATCCATAATAATCTACAACATGCAAGGAAGTGCATTATACCTTTGGAGCTCGGTTGTGCTCTAATGGAGAAGTTGCGTCTTTCTTTGATGATGAAACGCTTTCACTAATCAAATAGGAATCTCCAAGACCTCTTGATCTTCCACGCTATGACCCGTATCAGATTCTCCTTTTTCTCAAGAAGATGGTGGGATCTCCAAGAGAAAACTACTAGGAACTCTAGGGAGGAACTAGAAAGAGAACTAGAAGAGGGAGAGGAGAAGAGGCATGTGCAACACTTGCACAAAGAAGCCTTGGGCGTGAATCCCTAGGTGGATGTATGCATGGACGTGCAACACCTTGCCCTCCTCTATTTATAGCTTAAAAGCAATTAAGCCACCTCCTCTTTCTAATTGAAATAGAAGTCTCACTTCTCTAACAATTAGTAACTCTCTTCTATTACTAGTTAAGATAGAAGTCTTACTTCCACAATAATTCGTAACTTACTATATCATAATTAGAAGTCTCACTTCAAATATAATTAGTAACTTTCCAATTCCTGTCTAATTAAAATAGAAGTCTCACTTCTACTAAAATTAGTAAGCCTACTATTATCACCATTAGAGGTCTTACTTCAAATAGAAATAGTAACTTTCCTTTTAGAGTTCAACTAGAATTAGATACTTTCTATTAATTGGGCTAGCGTGGGGACCACTAGGGATTCCTTAGAAAGCTGGCTCCAACTGGGACTCGCGACCCCACATCTCATGTGTAATCCGGGCCCATAGTTAATTGCAAATAACTCCACTATATAAATGCAATTGGATTCCAGTCTTAGGAATATTACATAGAAGACCCTAAACTTCCACATTACCACAAGTAGACCCCTCTATCAATATTCATGGATCAATTGGACCTGTCTTCCAAACTAGATCCATATCTTATTATTCTTGAGCCCCAATTAATTATAATGATCATAGGTACCTTTCCAATTAACTCTTAATCGAAATGGGTGCACACTTACCAATGATAAATCCATTAATTGGCACAAGGGGATATTAGAGATAGATTCCATCTTGACCATTGAATGTTCCCACAGCTCTACTACCACGTACCCAAATCACCGAGGTGTTGACCTACAGTTGGCCTCACTCATTGGTGACTCAAAGCAAATGAATAGATAGAAACTTGAGTTCATTAATGTCTCAGGATTGAGAGCCTATTGCTAGGGAATTACGAGAGCAGACCTTAAAGTAAAGACAGTGTTTATAAGGTGCTTCTCATGGTCCTTCAATACATCCAATGTATCGGCACTATGATCCAGAATCTTATATTCTTATGATTGAGACAAATCACACTATCTCATAGTGATCAAAGTGCTGCAACCTTGTCAGTATGAGATGTCCAGTCTCATCACTGGCTGTGAAGATATTTAAGTATAAGATTTGTCACACATGTCTCCCGTATGTGGATCTCATCCATACACGTGTTACATCTAATATACTTGTGGACTCCGGTTCATCTCATGAACCATCATGTCATTCGTATTAGTTATGTACAAGTATACAATAAATTACCATTCATCTCATGAAAAGTAAGCATGAATATATGAATAAATAAAGAATTTAATCAATTTATTATATCATCTACTGGATTGAGTCCATAAAACTAACAATAATTGGTATCAGAGCCTTACCTCATCTCTAATCACATAAATGTCATGAATCTCTTGACTTGTAACTCCCGGATGCTTGCTTCTGATTGGGCCGTCCAAAGGAATGGATTAATGACTGTAATAAAGCTAGTCAATTAATCGCATTAAGTGGTTGCCGAGCAGTTGAAGAGTCGTGGGCCGTGCCGCGTCTTTTGGGATTCTTCTGGCGATGATCATCGATGGATCTTCATGTACATCGACATCGGATGACCATGTAACTTTAGGTATTGGTTGCCAACAGTGGGTCGGTGCCATCTGTCCTGTCAATTTCTCGATTGGTCTGGTAGAAAGCACACTTTTTGGTTAACCGATTGGCGATCAATGTTGATTTTTGATACTCTTGATGATTGACCCGTGATTTTGATGGATGTTAGAGGATTTGGTATCTCAAAAGTATGACTTTTGGAAAATCAGAGGAGTCGGACGCTTCGAATCGCGATGAAACAGCGAAAAACGGAGTTTCCGGGGCCCACTCGGCGATCCCGGGCTCCAAGGTCGCAGGGGCCTGCGACCCTGGAGGGGTTTTCCCCCTTTTTGTCCCGTTTTGCGTCCGTTTTTGCTGTTTTTTTATTCTTTTTTATTCTGTATTTTTCCTTGACATTTTTAATCATTTGTTGGCTTGATTTCTCTGTAGAAAACATGATGAAAATCCTTGCATTTTGGTTTGCAAAGTTTCCAATTTTCTGGGAAAGCCGAAGACTTTGCCGCGTAGAGCTGCCGGTTTTCCGTCAAAAGCTAAAACTGGGTCAAACGATTGTCGGAATGACCTGAAATTTGAGGTGAAGCCTCCTAAGCAATAAATAAGACCAACCATAGGCTTTTGTTTGAGTTTTGAAGCTGTTTGAGATCCTATCACCAGTAGACTTATTTTTGTCATGATGAAGATGTCGCGGCTTGATGTGCGGTCAACCGATGTCCGATTGACTTGAAATTTGACAGGGAACCTATTGGAGTCATTTCAAGATGATCCATAGGCTCTGTCTTAGAAACCATGGTCCAGAGGAGCTTCGCCGCCGAGAGGCTTGATTTGGCTTTCGAGCGCCAAAGTCTGGTCAAATGTTATCGAAATGACCTGAGATTTGACATGTAGCCCTGTGTAACAATTTTGAAGCCGTCCATGTGCTCTATCTGATGAGTGATGGACTCGGTGGTTCTCACCGCCGAGAGGCTTTATTTAGCTGTTCGAGGGTTGATTTAGGGTCAAACATTGTGGGTTTGACTCGAGACTTGACGTGGAGCCTTTTGGATGTATTTTGAGACCATCCATCGGCTCTGATCGAAGATTTGGTGTCTCCGATGCTTTCGCCGCCGGGAGCTCCTTTTCAGCTGCCGGATAAGCAAAGTTAGGCCAAATGGTTTTGAAATGGCCTGAAACTTCTTACGGACACCTCTTTTGGCTGTCTTGAAGGATCTTGCAGTTTTTGTTTGATTCTGACAAGATTTGATTTTTGGAAGTAGCATTTCCTATTTATTGCAGGCTGCGACTTCGTGTAGCTTTCTGGATTTTGAAGAAACAAAGTGACACATTTTTTGGTGTCAACAAATGCCCCCTTAAGGTGCAATGACGAGTTGCTTAACTTTTGTAGTCGATGTGCCTCGAAGAGATTTTTTGAAGGAGAGCTTGTGACTTGACCAAGAGTCTTTGAGCAGTCTTTCTTTTGGTATTTGTAGCCGTTTGAGCTTCTAGGGGAATTCTATGGTTGTGAAAGGGATCACATACTATCTCGAGGCAAAGTTTTGAAGATGACTTCAGGGATGTGAATTTGGGTTTTGACCTTGTGACCTAACAAGCTGTGTGTGGAATGTTGGGGGTCGATTTTGGTTTTGATCTTGTGACCTAACAGGCTGTATGTGGCAAGTTAGGGGATCAGGTTTTGGTTTTGGTTTTGGTCTTGTAATCTAACAAGCTGTATGTGGCAAGTTAGGGGACCAGGATTTGGTTTGGATTTTTTGTGGAATGTCAATTTCAAGATTTTGGCTCAATTTGGTATATGAGGTTGGATGGTTTGATTTCTGGAAGCTCATTGGGCTTGGAATTTTTTTTTGTATGGTCTAATCAACTCAAAAGAGGCATGGAACCATTTTTGTATGCTCTTGGTAAGAGGGATTTCTCTTTGACTAAAAGCCCAAATTTTTTTAATTTTTTAGTGCCTAGGTGGTCAAACCTGGCTCATATGGGCTAACCCATGGGACCTTAACTTTTTGGAATGGCTTAGATCTCATATGGTTTCATTTTTGTAAAGAATATCTAAAAATATCTCCTTTGGATAGAGAATATCTAAGAATATCTTTACTTGGAGAGAATCTCTCATGTTCCCTTTATTTTGGGATATAATATCTCAAGATATCTTTCTTTTGGGAGAGAATCTCTCATTGATCCTATCTTTTGGGAGAAAATCTCTCATTGATTTCTTTTTGGGAGAGAATCCCTCAAGATATCTTTATTTTAGGATAGAATCTTTCTAATTTCTTTCTTTTGGTAAGGTTACTAATTAGTAACTCTTACCTCTTTCTTCTTTCCTTCTTTGGTTTGCTCTCTTCTATACAAGCAAGGAGGAGGTTGGATCTCTTGCTCTTATTGCTTTCTTTTGCAACAATCCCAAGAGGGCTTCAAGACCAAGAGTTATTCTTCTTCAAGATCTTCAAGACTTTTCTTCTTCTTCTCCATCAATGGCTTCAAGTAAGTTCCCTTTTTCAAGAAAATTCCATTGTAGGAAATAAAAAGTTCTTTCTTTTTTTTTTTGTTTCTTTCTTTTCTTCTTTTTTTTCTTTTCCATGTGTTTTCTCTCTTTTTTTTTACACACGTGTTTTCCCTCTTTTTTTTTCGCGCCTTTTTTTTTTGCACTTTTTTTTTGTTTCTTTTGTGGGCTGTACGGACAGGTCCGTACGGATGTGGTCGTATGGCCACGTGGCCTGTGGGCCAGCTCCTTTTTTTGTTTTCTTTCTCTTTTTTTTGAGAAAGTTTTCTATTTTTTTTTTTGTTCTTTCTTTCTCCCCTTTTTTTAGAAAGTTTATTTTTTTTTGCTCATCGTGATAATGCATTTTTTTTGGCAAACCAAGATGTTCATGCATGTATATTTTTTTTGTAAATTGAATTGCAGCATGATGTGATAGCATACCTGAAAGTTTTTGCGGACTTGGGAATTTGGAGCTCGCAGCGATGTTGAGACCTTCCTGATTTTGCGGAGACTTTGAGGCTTCGAAAGTTTGGAGTTTTGGAGCTCGCAGCAATGTTGAGCCCATCTTCAAGCTTTCTATTTCTTTCGGGATATTACCTTTTTCTTTGGAATTACCCCGGGGTCATGTCTAAATTTCGCCATATTTTTTTTAGCGAAATTCTGTCATTTTGATGTTTGATCTTTTTCTTTTCCATCCTTTGCAGGTGGTTCTTCCAGAACGAACAAGGGCAAAGAGCCTGCTACCAGCGTACCTCGTCGGTCTGCTAGATCTTCTAATCCGGCCGTTCAGCAGGCTTGGGACAAGGTTCAGTATGTTGAAAGAAATCTGGAAGAGTGCGACTCCCTCAACAGATATGAGATGAGGCAGCGATTGATCGCTCTCAAGGGAGAGGAATTTTTTATAAGATCATGGTAAGCAGTCGTCCATGGGTGATGGAAGATCAGAGTGTTTTATCCAAGCCTACCTTCTTTGGTGATGCCATCCCTGATGACATAACATACCAGAGGAGATGTTTTCAGTTATCTTTCACAGCAGATGGTGAGAAGAAGACTGTTGCTACCCGGTCGACGTTTGATCGCACTGTCTCGATCATGAGCCTTGCCCCCACGTGCTCTAAGAGGGAAGATCCTCCAAGCTGGGTGAGAAGGACAAATGTAATCAAGACCGGGGTTTTTGTTGGCGGTTCTCCTGGATATACGGGGAGGTCGCCCAGTGACATGGACCTGTTGATGCCAGCCAGCGGCTACCAGGGCTCTGACTATCCGTCGGTCGATTTGAGACCGGTGGGCCTTGGCATTTTCAGCGGTGATGGCAGCAATTGGATAAAGCCTTTTCAACTTCGTGGCTGTTTCAATGCTGACTCCGAGTGGAGGTCATGGACTGATCGCGTCCTGCTGATTGGTAGTGCCATTTTGAAGGAAGCTGGGATTTTTTATGCGGTCCGCGCCTTTAGGGAGACCGTGATCTTTTCCGACGAGGCCTTCATGGCTATACTGGAGTCATTCCTTCCACAAACCAATACTTTCGTTGTGACGAATGGTGAGATTGGTTTTTCTTTGAAGGAGCTGAGTGCCATTACTAGATTGCCCATCCTCGGCAAACTCTATGAGGAGTTTATGCCGATCGATAGCGTCCTTGAGGAGTAGTCTGAGGAGTTCAGGCTTCTGTACTTTCAGCTTGTTGCCTTCTATGACTTTTTGAAGGAGAAGGCTTGAAAGTTAGATCCAGCAGTTGGAAGAGTTTTAACTCTTCTTCTCCTAACTTCTTTGAAAGTGGGGAGTCTTCTGATATTGCGACCCAGGAAGCCAGGGCTCAGGATCCAAGTTCGAATAAGATCTTGACTGTGCAAGAAGAGTTAAGAGATTTCTGTGCGAGTACAAACGCCATATGCCCTGACATTGTACTGCGGAGAGATCTCGCTATTTACCTCACTTATTGGCTTGGTGAGGCAGTTTTTGCTGGAGGAGATGGAACACACATCAGGCAGCATTGTATTTTTTCGACTTATCAGATGGCGTTTGGAGAGCAGCTTGCTTTGGTGCCAGCTCTCTACTCCTACTTGTGTACCGAACTGCAGGCTGCTGCTTTTTTGGTTTGGCTTGGGCTCCCTATGAATAGGGTATTTTTAGCCCACATCTTTTATTCGTAATATGTGTACCACTGTCCTGGCTTCCACCGGCTGAGTGCTGCACAGGATGATGATCCTCTGATGATTCGACTAGCTAAGGGCAAAGCCGTGTCCGGACTACTTTTGTTTACCCGCATGAGGATCCAACGATTCAGGGACATCGAGATGGGGCAGTCTTCAGTGAAGCTTTCTCCGGAGTTGTGGAAGAAGGCTTTTGATTTTGGTGCCTACCGAGACTCTAGCAGGGCGGGGTCGGGAAGGCATTACTCCTTGACAAATGCAGAGAAGGAGTGGCTTTTCAGCATACGTGTCGGCACGATGGTGTACTGCATACATCTTTTTGTCGACATCCAGCCGTATGTACCTTTTCGGTTTGCTTTGCAGTTAGGCTTTTCTCAAGGCGTGTTGGAGCGCCTTCAAGCATGGTGAAGCGCTTTGGAGGTTTACAGGATGGGAGAAATGCATGGGCTTTCTATAGTGCCGAACACACTACTGCCATGATTTCTTATCCTATGATGTCGACTTCCCGGATGCCAGCTTTGCGAAGTGGTTCGCGGAGAGCTTTTCGGCAGATCAGGGACTTTCCAAGAAGGAGCTTGATGTGAAGCTGTCATCTGGAAAAGACCTTAGAAAGTCGGATGGCATCCGGCGAGAGGAAGTTTGGGCCTTCCGTTCTGGAGAGAAGCACAAAATAGGCTTTCTCGGTGACCAGGGCGTCATTAGTTCTAAAGCTGTTTGGGAAATACCTGATGAGGCTTTATAGCAGCTAGAACAGGAGGAAGCCGAACTTGGTGCTTGGATGCAAGCGGCGCAAAGGTAAGCTTCCGTGGAGTCTACTGGCAAGAGTAGACCATCCAATGAGGAGTCAAGTGGGAAACCTGACTCTGACAGCGGGGCAGGTTCCTCTAGGAAGCGAACCCACAGAAGTAAGAGGAAGAGGAGTCATCATCGCAGCAAGGGGCAACATGAGGACTCTCCTGACTTAGAATTCCCGCTTACTATCAATGAGGAGGTGCCAAGGAATACTGATGAGCCTCCAGAAAAGAGAAGCCGAGAAGAATAGACTGTCGGCGAAAGTATATTTTTTCCTTTTTTCTCTTTCCATTTCTTTTCATGGGATTTTTCCATGACTTGATTTGTTTTCTCCCCATTGCTTTTGTTTTTTTTTTTTTTTTGCAGAGGAAGACGCGATGCCTGAGGTTCCAACCGAAGAGGCGGTGACGGATCTGGTCGCGGCACCCGAAGAAGAACCGAGGGACTCTGGAGTGATTCCAGAATCTCCAACTGGTATGACTTCTTTTGCTTTTTTTTTTGTCTGTGACTTGGTTTGCTAACATTTTTCTTGTCAGCTGACTTGCCACAAGATTCCGATGACTTTGAACCATCGATGGAGGCAAATGTTGATGATGCTTCCGATGGGTTCATGGAGGAAGAGGGTCTTCCGCCAGTCGTTGAAGAAGGTATTTTGTAGTAATAACCCTGATAATGATTTTCAAACAGGATCATATTCATACCTTTTTGTATTTCTTTGGCAGGTTTTGAAGTGACAGAGGAGAGTCCGTCGCTTCCTTCAGAACCAGAGCAGGATATGCCAGAGGTCGATCCAGAGGTAGAGACTCCTGGGACCAGTTCTGACAATGTTGAGGAGATACCTCGTGCTAAGATTCCTTCCCGAGCAGCTCCAACTGGAAAGAGTTCTTTTGTTACTCTTCCAACGGGTGATGACATGAGCAGCCGACCAACAGAGTTGGGCGAATCTTCAGCTGGGCCATCTCTTCTATTTACGAAGAAGGTGGTGGTGCGGGTTCTGAGCTCTTGGATTGAGACTCTCATTTCTGGGCACTTGGATGCTGGATTTGCCATGATCTAGCATGTACAGGAGATTCTCAGTGATGCCGAAGAGGCTGGTCTGAATTATTGCACTGGGTGACTAGTGGTTTGAGACCATGGGTTTTGCTGACGATCAGTTCTTCAAGGAGATGTTCCTGGACCCTGCTGATAAGGCTAAGTCTGACCTGAATGAGGCTACCCAAAGCAGGAGGTAGATAGTCCAAGAAAAGAACTTAGAAGAGCTAGCCATCATTGGACATTGTAAGTATCGATGGAATGTCGCATCCTTTCTCATTCGGTTGCGAGTATCGATGGAATGTCGCATCCTCGCGGATTTAGGTGCAAGTATCGATGGAATGTCGCATCCTTGCTTTTCAAAAATTTTGGTTTTGCGGGTACTGACTTGTTGTCGTTTCTCCACGAGTTTTGAAATTTGTGGTTTTCTCGAACCTTTGGGTTATGGATATCAACTGAAATGTTGCGTCTCCATGGTTTTTTAGGTTTTTTCGAACCTTTGAAATTTGGGTTGTGGATATCAACTGAAATGTTGCATCTCCACGGTTTTGGATTTTGGATGTATCGACAAAATGTCGCTTCCCTGCGATTTTGAAAGTATCAAACGTGGTTCGCATGCTTCCGATTTGTGCGAGTATCGACTAAGCGTCGCTTCCCCGCGGTTTTTTGAAAAAACCATTTTTTTTTGTTTAAAGACACGAGGGTCATAAGTTTTGACCTAAAACCATTTTGGCAGTAAATGGCAGGGTGGACTAGGGTGGAAATCCCTGAATCCGGATTTTATTTCAAACCATGAATTTTGAGCTCAAGGGTTGAAAATTTTGGTCAAGTTAGGGAAAGGTTCCTAAACTAGGATTTTTTTTAACAATGAAACGATCAAAGTAAGCATTGTTTAAATTTCTAGAAATTTCAACATTTGATATGAAAATTCTAAAAAGAGTGGGTTTAGAAGTGAGTACCTGGAAACCGGTTTTGGCCATACAGGCATTGCTCTTACCCAGTTGGGTAAGTCTTCAAGGGTAGTACCGCTTTAAGAACTTGTGGTTGATGGGCAGCATACATCTGTCACCTTCCATGTTTAGGAGTGCGTATGCACCATTGGAGAAAACCTTGTTCGATGACGTAGGGTCCCTCCCATTTTGGCTCAAACTTGCCTTTAGACTTGTGAGCGAAGACCATTAGTCATTTTACTCCATGAACCAAGACACCCTTTTTGTAGGCGCGTTGCCTGACCTTTTTGTTGAAAGATCCTGCCATGCGTGCTTGGTAAAGTTCAATGCTTTGTCGAGCTTCGAGCCGTCTCTCATCGAGATTGTCTAGCTCATGGAGTCGCAATTTGACATTGCCAAGGGCACGACAGCTTCGCATCCATACACCAAGGAGAATGGTGTGCTATGGGTTGGTCCTCGAACGGTGGTTCGATAGGCCCACAAAGCTTCAGACAGTTTGTCGCTCGAGTCACTTCTGTGACTAGAGACCATTTTTTTGAGGATTTTACAGAGTGTCTTGTTGAAAGCTTCGGCTAATCCGTTTGCTGCTGGATTGTATGGAGTTGAAGGACAGCTTTGGATTTTGTATTTGTCGCAAAACCTGTAGAATCAATGATCCCAGAATTGTGGTCCATTATCATGGATGAATCTTTTGGGTATGCCGAAACGACAAATGATGTTGGTGCGCAGGAACTGAAGGACTGATGAGGTCTTCATTTCGTTGAGCGCAAATGCTTCTGACGACTCGGAGAAATAATCCGTAGCGGCGAAGATGAAGCGATGACCTTTGCTTGAAGGGGGAGAAGTAGGACCTATGATGTCCATACCCCAGGCTTCGAAAGGGCATGAAATTACTGTAGGATGTAGCCATTCTGGAGGCATGTGAATGTAATCTCCATGAACTTGGCATTGTTGGCAGCGCTTAGCAAATTGCATTGCGTCAGCTACCATGGTAGGCCAGTAATAACCTAACCTTTTTATCTGATCATAGAGCTTGGGACCAGCCTAATGAGCTCCGCAAAGACCAGCATGAACTTCTTTGAGTGTTTCTTCAGCCTCTTGTTATGACAAGCAGCGTAGAAGTACTCCGTTAAAGGATTTTCTGTAAAGGGTTTTTGTAGGAATATCCAAATGAAAGCTTGGGGTTCGCCTTTGGATGCTTACCCGTTCTTTTGGATCTTCAGGTAGGATTTCGAACATAGTGTAATCAATGAACGGATCCCTCTAGTCGCTGATTGAAGGTTGAAGGATTGAAATCCGACTTCCAACCACTTGGTGGCATTCAGTAACTGCTTGATGTGTGTTAAGAGTAGGAAGGATTCTTCTTTCGCACACTTTGATTTGCATGTTCTCCCCTTCCTGGTTTGCCATAGATGCGGCAAGTCCGGCTAGGGCATCTGGACGTATGTTTTCAACTCTACGAATGTGGGTGATGTGATAGATGTCAAACTTTTGCGGAAGCGATTGTGCCTTGTTGTAGTAAGGCAGCAAATCAGGCTTCCTGACTTCAAATTTCTGATTCATCTGGTTGACGATCAGTTGAGAGTCTCCAAAGACTTCCAGCATGGTGATACCAGATTCGATGGCGAGTTCCAATCCTAGGATCAGAGCTTGATATTCAGCTGCATTGTTTGTGTATGGTTCCAAAGAGGATGCCAACTCCCGAGATCAGCTGTCTTTTTTCATTTGTCCTGGTTGCACCCTCAAAGTACATGTCCCAGGAGGCACTTTGTGAGAAGGTCTCCACATTGTAGACTGGTTCGTCTGGGAGATCATCTCTGAGTGGAGAATCTTTAGGCAATGGATGCTCTGCGAGAAAGTCCGCTAGAGCTTGCCCTTTGATCGCCTTTTGTGGTACATACCTGATATCAAATTGTGACAGAAGGATGGACCATTTTGCCAGTCGGGCATTGAGAGAACCTGCTTTTGTGACAAGGACCTTCAAGAGGTTGACCCTTGAGACCAGGTAGACTGTGTTGGAAAGCAAGTAGTGACACGGCTTTTGCACGGCGAACATCACTACAAGACATTCTTTTTCGACTGGAGAGTAGCGATGCTCTGCACCTACTAGCATGCGGCTGAGGTAGTATAGAGCAACTTCTTTTCTTTCATCATTTTCTTGTGCAAGCAGAGCGCCAGAGAGTGAACAAGGGCTCTTGTGTACAAGATGAATGGTTTTCCAGTGGTAGGAGCAGCTATCACTGGAGGTTTAGTTAGGTATGACTTGATATCTTGGAACGCAGCTTTGCAGTCAGCATCCCAGACAAAGTTTACACCTTTTTTCATCAACCGGGAGAATGGACGGCATTTCCCCGAAAGATTGGAGATGAACCGTCTGATGTAGGCCAATCTCCCTTGAAGCCCTTTGAGTTCTCTCAAGGTTCTTGGAGAGGGCATTTCTAGAATGGCTTTGACTTTTATGGGGTCAAGCTCTATTCCAGCTTTCCGAACTAAGAGTCTGAGGAACTTACCCGACGAGACGCCAAAGAAGCATTTCAAAGGATTCATTTGCAGTTTGTGTTTGCGAAGTTGGAGGAAGACTTCTCGAAGGTCTTCAAGATGATCTTCCTTTCTTTTGCTTTTGACGGCGAGGTCATCAACGTAACATTCAACCGTCTTGTGCTGCATATCTTGGAATATTTTCATCATAGCCCTCTGATATGTGACAGCTGTATTTTTCAGACCAAATGGCATGACAGTGTAGCAATAGACGCCAAATGGGGTCCGAAAGGATGTATGTTCCAGACCAACCGTTTATCTGATTGTAACCAGAGAAGCCATCCATGAATGTCATTCGCTCGAATCCACAGGTATTATCAATCATTACCTCTGGTATGGGGAGCGGAAATCCATCTTTAGGGCATGCGCCATTCAGGTCTCTATAATCAATATAGACCCTGATCTGCTCGTTTTTCTTTGTCACAGGGACAATGTTGGGCAAACATTCAGGATGTTGTTCCTCACGGATGAAGCCGATGCTTTTGAGTTTTTGAACTTCTTGTTCAATTTTATCCATCACATCTGGACGGAATCTTCTTTGGCCTTGCTTGACAGGATTGATATCTTCTTGAAGATTAAGTTTGTGGACCGCTATTTTGGGGTCTAAGGCAGGCATTTCAGTGTAAGACCATGCAAAGCAATCAACGAACTCACGAAGAAAGGCGATATACTCGGGTAACTCATCATCCTTTATATTCTTGCTTATGAATACAGGACGTGGGTTATCAGGTGTTCCCAAGTCTATCTTTTGAACATGATTTTCTGTTGGAAGGTTCGAAGGTGGTTCGAACATCACTTTTTGGAGGCTTCCAGCTCAACGAAACCTTCTGGGGTTTCATGGGCATTTCCAGACCAAGGTTTCGTTCCTTTCCACGGGTCTTCTTGATCGGCGATTTTCTCAAGGTTTGCTATGAGATGATCCTAATCGCCTGTTGAAACCGGGTCAAAGTAGGGTACTTCTTTTGGAGACGAGAATTCTTCTGGGTCAGAAGACCACATGTCTGTGCCATCGGACAACTCCTCTTCATTGTCAGAGAAATCGTACCAATTGGACGAGATTCCTTGATCTTTGTCAGGTGACACATCGAAGAGATATCCAGGGAGATCGATGTCTTCATGGATACGAGATGTTGAGGCTTGGTCAGTAAATTAACTTTTAAGCCTTTGTGTCAATTGTCTCAGGGGAGTGCCGGGATCATACCCTAGCCCATGTGAAGTCTTTTCTACATAGCCGTAGAGTCTTCAATCTTCCAGCTGGCTTTTGGTCAAGACGGGCCCTAATGGCGTGAGAATACCACGTCTTTCTCCCAAACCAACTGGGTTTTGAGCGTCATAGCCCGTTTTCTTCATAATAGCTTATGCCACAAAACTATATAAGGATTATTGAGGCATACCTTCATTTTGGAAAGATTCAAGCATTGAACTTGATGAAGAAGCATCCGATCTATGGAAGAAGATCGGTTTTTTCTTTGCTGAAGTTGCTGGAACAACGAATGAAGCTGATGTAGGAACTTCTATGTCAGAAGTTGTCTCCATTGGAGTAAGAGCATGCTGAACTAGCTGAGTGTCAGCTTGGCTTGACGATGTGTCATTTTCTGGCTCTGAATCCGAATCCGTGTCTTGCATGATAGACACGAAAGAGACAACAAATTTGCCCCCAAACTTTTGCTTTGCCTTCTTCACTTTAGTTGTGATGACCAAAGAGTTTGAAGGTTTGAGGGAGATGATGAAGGGAGTTTGAATGCTCTCTTCGGACTTACCGAATGGTTTGTTTTCTTCTAGTGATTGTTGAGGAGCCTTGCCTTTATCTTTCTGGAGATTTTTGGCAAAGGATGCTGTTTGCTTCTCCTCTTCTTCTTTCTCACCTTCGTACATCTGTGAGTCTGCAAAGTGGACTTCTTTACCTTTGAAGGGTTTTTTGTCTGCAAAGACTCGATGTATCATGCTGTCGTTGCCAACAAACTTGATGTATTGATGTAAAGTTGAAGGGACAACACCATTCTCATGGATCTAGAGGCATCCGAGAAGGATGTTATAGCATGAAGGGGTTTTTATTGCATACAAAGTGACCTCAGAGATAAGATCACCGATCTGCAACTTGAACTTGATTTTGCCGATAGGCCTTTGAGTACTCCCATCGTATCTGAAGATAGATACAGATGTGTGGCTCAGCTTACTAGGTGGGATGCCCAACTCTTCGAGAGCCGAAGTGGAGATGAGGTTGAGTGCAGAAACTGGGTTGATCTGAACTCTGTGCATAGGCATTTCCTTGATGTGCCCTATGAAGTACAGGGGTCGGTTGTGCCTTGTTTCGCCAAGTAGGAGGTCATCTTAGTGAAGGCGATGGTTGCATTGGCCGCCTTTTGAACCGAGAGGCGTTCAATGCATGATCCCTCAGTTTTCTTGTTTTATCCCTTTGAGGAAGCTTCTGAGTTTTTAACCTGGTAATCCATTTCAATTTGGAGGACTTGCGGGGCATGTTTGTCGACATCCTCATTTAGCTTTTGTAATTCTAAAATGAGATTATCACGAGTGTGCGGAGACATTCGCAGTAAATCTAGGATGTGCAGACGTCCGAGTATGTGCTTGAAGTGTTCAATCAAGTCATACTTGAAAGCCTCATTAGGGCCTGCATGTTCATCATTGTTGCCACTAGGGCCTCTTACAACATCTTTTCCCGAAGGATTTACATATGTAAAGGAAGATTGGTTGTAATTTTTGTGGCATTCCTGGCCAGAGCGGGTGCCTCTACCAAATTCAAGAGCTTCTTGAGAAGGGTCTTCGTTTGAAAGATTGTCTTCAGGATCAAGAGGCTGTCGTTTTTCATTTGCTGAGGATGTATCAGCAGCAGAGTTGCCATTCTCAGTGATTGTGTTGCAAGGAGCATTTTCCGGGAACAAGTCTTGAGCAGCATCCAGCAACTTTTCTTCTTCATTGAGCAATTCATCATCCCAAGCATCAATAGCTAGGAATTCTTCAGTCAGGAAGGGTGTGAACTTTGAAGTCACAGTCTCAGGAGAAGAAACCTGAGAGGGCGTCGTCTCAGTGAAAGTCACGTGAGATGTGGTGGCTCCAGAAGATACATTGCTAGGAGTCGTCGGAGTGTAATTGATCTCATCAGACGATGCTTCGGAAGAGTTATAATCCCGAATTATCACATTACAGGCAGATTGTTGGAATTTGAGATGACTTGAGAAGTTTAATGAAGCATTGAAGTGTTTAGTATCTCAAGTAATCATTTATGTTGGAATTATTGTCAACACAATGTCACAAGTGTTGTGTTGATTGTGTGGTATTGATAGAGCTTCAAAGAAAAAACAGACTGACACAGTACAGGAAATTAGTTGTCCTGAAGCAGAGTGGCAGGTCGACCGGGCACCTCATGCGGTCGACCGGGCAAGAGAAACCTGCAGAAAACAGTCCAGGTTAGCTCCTAGTTAATTGTTGCCACAGTGTGTAGCCGGTCGATCGGGCACCCCATGCGGTCGACCGAGCACGACAGTTATCTGCTTCCACAGTGTGTCGCCGGTCGACCGAAGACACCATGATGTCGACCGAGCACGGGAACCAGAATTGCGCAGAAATTAGAAGTTGTGCACGAAAATTCAGGAATCTTTTGTATTTCGTTTGGGATTCTTTCTAAACGAATTCTAGCCTAATTTGAACACTCTTAAGGGTTACCATAACCTATATAAAGGCCTGATTGGTTCGTTTTCAAGTACACAGAAGAGAAGAGAGAACAAAAAGAAAGAGTTTTGGAGAGAAGAGTGATTGGAGAAGAAGCAGTTGCTGTGTGCAGTTGTGTTGCACGTTTCTACAGCAAGTGTGGACGAGAATGCGCTCATGAAGATGGTGATTCGTCCATAAGATAAGTGCCTCTCTGTTTATGCTTTAATTTTCAATTTGTAAGGGATTGAGAGAGAGAGATTGTAGAGGGGAAAGGCTGTAGAAAAAGTTCTCTACTTTAATTCTGTAGAACATCAAGTTGGTGCTTGATGTTAGGGGTTTGGTGATCCTATCTGTTGGTGCAGATAAATTGTAAAGGGAGTAGGTGCTTCCTAGATAGTTGGTGCTATCTGAAACTTAAGGGTTGGTGCTCTTTGTCGTTGGTGTGACTAAATAGATTCAGACCTGCTCCGGATCGGTGTTCGGATAGTCTTTGAACCGTGGACGTAGCCTTTCGGTGAACCACGTTAAATCTGGTGTCCTTGTGTGATTTGATTAGCTTTTGTTGTTAAATTGGACCTGTTTTTAAGGAATCACTGATTCACCCCCCCCCCCTCTCAGTGATCGCGATATCTAACAATTGGTATCAGAGCGCCAAGGCTCCCTTGATAAGCTTAACACGCTAAAGGTGATCTCTTGTCAAATCACATGGCATCCAATACAGGGAATAAGAAAGCACCTTTGTTTGATGGTTCTAATTACTCCTTCTGGAAGATCAGAATGCAGGCTTTCATCAAATCACTTGGCTATGATGTCTGGGAGACTGTTAGAGTCGGTTACAATATTGCCATAGTACCCACTGATGCTACAACGAAGAAGTTAGCAGACAACGACTCCAAGGCGCAGAATGCACTCTTTAGTGGCCTTGTGGACAGCGAGCTGGTCAAAGTAATTGCATGCAAAATAGCCAAGGAAATATGGGACAAATTGAAAAGCATTCATGAAGGAGATGAGAAGATCAAAGAAGCGAAATTGCAAACTCATCGCTCTCAATTCGAGTCTCTTCGCATGGAGGAAAGCGAGAATGTTGACTCGTATATGCAACGAGTGAATGAAGTCACGAATGACATTCGTGGACTAGGGGAGGAGATTAAAGAACCAGTAATCGTCAAAAAGGTTCTAAGATCTCTTCTTCCCCGGTTTGATTCAAAAGTCTCAGCCATAGAAGAAGCCAAGGATCTGAATGAGTTTACCATGGATGAGTTGCATGGTTCACTCACTGCCTATGAGATGCGCATAGGTAAGACGTCTTCATCTGATAGAGAAGCGGCCTTCAAAGTTCAGAAAAAGGGAAAAGAGACTGCTGGTCATGATGCTGGTACTGATGATGATGAGCTTGAGGCTCAATTAGTTAGAAAGCTGAAGAAAGGAAGCAATGGAAAGTACAAAGGGAAGCTACCCTTTAAATGCTTCAATTGTGGCGGTATTGGTCACTTTGCTGCGAAGTGTCCGCTGAAAGAAAACAATGATGATGGCTCTTATGTTGATAAGAGTAAATGGAAGAAAAATTTCAGAAAGAGGAGCAAAGCAAAAAGCTTCATCAGTCAATATAATGACAGCACGTCTGAAACTTCAGACGATGATGAATCAGCCGAGGCAACTGAAGCTCTCTTCATGGTTACTGTTAAAGAAGAAGAGGAGCAAGAGCTGGAAGAGGAAGATGAGGCTGAGGTCAATCTTGAAGAAGAACTCATTGCCGCACTTGAGGAGCTTAGCATGGAACGAAAAACAAGAAAGAAAAATCTGAAACTTCTTCATGAATCTGAAAGTTTAGTTATTACTTTGAAAACTCAAGTTGAAGAATATAAAAGAATGGTGGAAGTCCTTGAAAATCAAATAAGTATCAAAAAGGAAGAGGCTATGAAACTTGAAACTGAAATCGTTAGAGCAAAGGCTGAAAACTTGGAAAGTCGCCAAAAACTCAAAGTGCTCCAAGCAATTGAAGGGACAATGAAACTCAATGAAATTCTGAAATTTCAAAAGCCCTTCCACAATAAATTTGGTATTGGATTTGAGACCGGAGAGTCCTCTAAAGCTGCACCTTCTTTGTTTATGAAACAAAGTGCCATACCTCTCAAGGCTACAAAGCTTCAAATTCAGCCTAGTATTGAGATGGTCAATAAGAAAAGGTTTGTGGAGTTTAACCAGCCACCTAAGAAAGGAAGAATGTTCAGATTCTATGGTTATTGCTTTCATTGTAATAGATATGGACATAAAAGAGCTGATTGCAAATTCTATGTTAGAAACATCCCGTTTGTGACTAAGAACCCTTTCTCAATCCTAAACGGCCACAAAATTGAGTGCCATAAGTGTTATAATTATGGACACTTGGCTAGGGATTGTAAGTTGCCTATAGCTAACCAATTTCAGGTTGAAAAGAAACCCAAGTTAGTTAAGGCATGGCGGGCAAAGAAAAGGGAAGATAATTCCAAGGAATCTCTCATTGTGCAAACGGCATTCAATGCACAAAAGAAGGCAGCACCATGGGTCCTTGATAGTGGCTGTTCAAGCCATATGACAGGTGATAAAGAAAAACTCGTCAAATTACAGCACTATGAAGGCGGATCAGTGAAGTTTGGTAACAATGATGGTGCCAAAATCTGCGGAAAAGGTGTTGTTCAGCTAAAGGCAAACAAGATCAGATCAGACGAGGTCTTATATGTGTCTGGACTAAGACACAACTTGCTTAGTGTGAGCCAGATCTGTGACAAAGGCCACGAAGTTGTCTTCACTAAGAAAGGGTTTGCTATCAAGAAAAGTAGCAACGGCAAAACAGTGGCTACTGGATCTAGGACTGCTGGAAATCTCTATACATTGTCAGATGGAGCTGAAAAGACTTGCTTGATGAGTCGGACAGAGGAAAGTTGGTTGTGGCACAAACGCCTTGGGCATCTAAACTTTGATAACATGTCAAAGATTTGCAATTCAAAGGCTGTCAGAGGTATGTCTACAGTTGAAAAGCCTTCCAACCCCATTTGCGATTCTTGCCAAAAGGGAAAGCAAACGAGGGTAATGTTCAAGTCAAAGGAGCATCATTCAAAGAAACCTCTTGAGCTAGTGCACATTGATCTCTGTGGACCGATGCGAACTCAAAGCACCAATGGAGATAAGTATTTAATGTTATGCATTGATGATTATACTCGTATGACATGGGTATTGTTTCTTAAGCATAAACATCAAGCACTTGATCATTTTAAAGTGTTTAAAGCACAGGTTGAAAATATGCTTGGAAAACGTATCAAGATTTTAAGGTCTGATCGAGGAGGTGAATTCACATCTGAAGAGTTCACTAACTATTGTGAGCACCATGGCATTCAAAGACAATATTCAGCCCCTAGAACTCCACAGCAAAATGGAGTTGTGGAACGGAAAAAATCGCACCGTGCAAGAGATGGCTCGCACAATGCTAACTGAGAGCAAGCTAGCTAACAAATACTGGAAGGAGGCAATCCATACGGCTGTATACATTCAGAATCGATGCTTGATCAGGCCACATGAAGACAAAACTCCTTATGAGCTATGGTTTGGGAGAAAAGCAACAGTCAAGCACTTCAGAGTCTTCGGTAGCAAGTGTTACATCAAGCGTCTTGAACAAAATCCGGGCAAATTTGATGAAAGAGCTGATGAAGGTATATTTCTAGGTTACTCCTCCTCTAGTAAGGCTTACAGATGTCTTAACAAAACGACCAGAAAAATCATAGAAAGTGCCGATGTTAGAATTGATGAAAACTGTGAATCAAAGAATGTAACTCATCATGACAGTCCGGTTTATGAGGACTCGAGTGAGATTGATGATGAAGTGGCTGAACCTAATGATTCTGAGAAATCAAAGGATGACTCAGAGGATGCTACACCTAGAAAGAAAAGCACTTGGGTAGAGCAACACCCTAAGGATCAAATCATTGGAGATCCTGAGGCCGGTGTTAAAACAAGACAAAGTGTAGTTAACAATTACTCACTTGTGTCCACCATTGAACCCAAGACTGTGGCTGAAGCCAGTCTCGATGAAAGTTGGTTAAAAGCTATACATGAGGAGTTGGAGCAAATTGAGAAGAACTCCACATGGGAACTAGTTTCTAGACCTACCGATAAGAATGTTATTGGTACTAAATGGGTCTTTCGGAATAAGTTGAATGAAGATGGTCAGGTCATACGAAACAAAGCAAGGTTGGTTTGTAAAGGCTATGCTCAAGTTGAAGGCATAGATTTTGAAGAGACCTTTGCACCGGTGGCTCGTCTGGAAGCCATTCGTATGTTTCTTGCATTGGCTGCATACAAAACCTTCAAGGTATTTCAGATGGATGTAAAGTCAGCCTTCTTGAATGGATTACTTGAAGAAGAGGTCTACATTGAGCAACCTGATGGTTTTCTTATTAGCAAAAATTCAGACCTAGTGTGCAAGTTGGAAAAGGCTCTTTATGGGCTGAAACAAGCGCCAAGGGCGTGGTATGCAAGGCTGGACCTCTATCTCGGCAAGATCGGCTTTGGAAAAGGACTAGTTGATAGCAATCTTTATGTCAAAACAGAGTTGAGCAAACAGCTGGTTTGTTGGAATTTGAGATGCCTTGAGAAGTTTAATGAAGAATTGAAGAAATTAGTATCTCAAGTATCATCTTGTGTTGGAATTATTGTCAACACAATGTCACAAGTGTGGTGTTGATAGAGCTTCAAAGAGAAAACAGAGCTGAAACAGAACAGTATAGGAAATCAGAATTTCATCTGTCAACCGGTATTTCTACCGGTAGAACAGGAGTAGAACAGGGGTAGAAAAGGGGTAGAAAAGGCTGACCCTAAGATTTCCATCTGTCAACCGCAAGTACTACCGGTAGAAGTGGCTGCCCTGAAAGTTCTACCGCAAGTACTACCGGTAGAAGTGGCTTAAATTCTAGCAGAAGCTTGGACATGAGAATTTCATCTGTTCTACCGCAAGTACTACCGGTAGAACACACGGGAAACCTGATTTGCGCAGAAATAGAAGTTTTGCACGAAAATTCAGGAAACTTAAGTATTTCGTTTGGGACTCTTTCTAAACGAATTCTAGCCTAATTGAAACACTCTTAAGGGTTACCATAACCTATATAAAGGCATGTTTGGTTCGTTTTTAAGAACAAAAAGAAGAGAGAAAGAAGAGAAGAGAAAAGAGAAGAAAAGAGAGAGGGTTTTGGAGAGAAGAAGGTGTTGTTGCTGTGTGCAGTTGTGTTGCACGTTTCTACAGCAAGTGTGGACGAGGATGTGCTCTTGAAGATGGTGTTTCGTCCATAAGATAAGTGTCTCTCTGTTTATGCTTTAATTTCAATTTGTAAGGGATTGAGAGAGAGAGATTGTAGAGGGGAAGGGCTGTAGAAAAAGGTTTCTACTCTTATTCTGTAGAACATCAAGTTGGTGCTTGGTGTCTGGGGTTTGGTGATCCTATCTGTTGGTGCAGATAAATTGTAAAGGGAGTCGGTGCTTCCTAGATAGTTGGTGCTATCTGAAACTCAAGGGAGTAGGTGCTTCCTAGATAGTTGGTGCTATCTGAAACTAAGGGTTGGTGCTCTTTGTCGTTGGTGCGACTAAATAGATTCAGATCTGTCCCGGATTGGTGTTTGGACAGTCTTTGAACCGTGGACGTAGCCTTTCGGTGAGCCACGTTAAATCTGGTGTCCTTGTGTGATTTGATTTGCTTTTGTTGTTAAATTGGACCTGTTTTTAAAGAATCACTGATTCACCCCCCCCCCCTCTCAGTGATCGCGATATCTAACAATTGGTATCAGAGCATAAGGTTCCCTTGAAAAGCTTAACACGCTAAGGGTGATCTCTTGTCAAATCACATGGCAACCAATACAGGGAATAAGAAAGCACCTTTGTTTGATGGTTCTAATTACTCCTTCTGGAAGATCAGAATGCAGGCTTTCATTAAGTCCACTTGGCTATGATGTCTGGGAGACTGTCAGAGTCGGTTACAATATTGCCATTGTACCCAATGATGCTGCAACGAAGAAGTTAGCAGACAACGACTCAAAGGCGCAGAATGCACTCTTTAGTGGCCTCGTGGACAGCGAGCTAGTCAAAGTAATTGCATGCAAAACAGCCAAGGAAATATGGGACAAGTTGAAAATCATTCATGAAGGAGATGAGAAGATCAAAGAAGCAAAATTGCAAACCCATCGCTCTCAATTTGAATCTCTTCGCATGGAGGAAAGCGAGAATGTTGACTCATATTTGTAACGAGTGAATGAAGTCACGAATGACATTCGTGGACTAGGGGAGGAGATTAAAGAACCAGTCATCGTCAAAAAGGTTCTAAGATCTCTTCTTCCCCGGTTTGATTCAAAAGTCTCAGCCATAGAAGAAGCTAAGGATCTGAATGAATTTTCCATGGATGAGTTGCATGGTTCACTCACTGCCTATGAGATGCGCATAGGTAAGACGTCTTCATCTGATAGAGAAGCGGCCTTCAAAGTTCAGAAAAAGGGAAAAGAGACTGCTGGTCATGATTCTGATACTGATGATGATGAGCTTGAGGCTCAATTTGTTAGAAAGCTGAAGAAAGGAAGCAATGGAAAGTACAAAGGGAAGCTACCCTTTAAATGCTTCAATTGTGGCGGTGTTGGTCACTTTGCTGCGAAGTGTCCGTTGAAAGAAAATAATGATGATGACTCTTATGTCGATAAGAGTAAGTGGAAGAAAAATTTCAGAAAGAGGGGTAAAGCAAAAAGATTCATCAGTCAATATAATGACAGCACGTCTGAAACTTCAGACGATGATGAATCAGCCGAGGCAACTGAAGCTCTCTTCATGGTTACCGTTGAAGAAGAAGAAGAGGAGCAAGAGCCGGAAGAGGAAGAGGAGGCTGAGGTCAATCTCGAAGAAGAACTCATTGCCGCACTTGAGGAGCTTAGCATGGAACGAAAAACAAGTAAGAAAAATCTGAAACTTCTTCATGAATCTGAAAGTTCGATTATTGCTTTGAAAACTCAAGTTGAAGAATATAAAAGAATGGTGGAAGTCCTTCAAAATCAAATAAGTATCAAAAAGGAAGAGGCTATGAAACTTGAAACTGAAATCGCTAGAGCAAAGGCTGAAAACTTGGAAAGTAGCCGAAAACTCAAAGCACTCCAAGCGATTGAAGGGACAATGAAACTCAATGAGATTTTGAAAGTTCAAAAGCCCTTCCACAATAAATTTGGTATTGGATTTGAAACCGGAGAGTCCTCTAAAGCTGCACCTTCTGTGTTTATGAAGCAAAGTGCCATACCTCTCAAGGCTACAAAGCATCAAATTCAGCCTAGTATTGAGATGGTCAATAAGAAAAGGTTTGTGGAGTTTAACCAGCCACCTAAGAAAGGAAGAATGTTCAGATTCTATGGTTATTGCTATCATTGTAATAGATATGGACATAAAAGAGCTGATTGCAAATTCTATGTTAGAAACAGCCCACTAGTGACTAGGAACCCTTTTTCAATCCTAAACAGCCACAAAATCGAGTGCTATATATGTCATAATTATGGACACTTGGCTAGGGATTGTAGGTTGCCTATAGCTAACCAATTTCAGATTGAAAAGAAACCCAAGTTAGTTAAGGCATGGAGGGCAAAGAAAAGGGAAGGTAATTCCAAAGAATCTCTCATTGTGCAAACGGCATTTAATGCACAAAAGAAGACAGCACCATGGGTCCTTGATAGTGGCTGTTCAAGCCATATGACAGGTGATAAGGAAAAATTCGTCAAATTACAGCACTATGAAGGCGGATCAGTGAAGTTTGGTAACAATGATGGTGCCAAAATCTGCGGAAAGGTGTTGTTCAGCTAAAGGCAAAGAAGATCAGATCAGACGAGGTCTTATATGTGTCTGGACTAAGACACAACTTGCTAAGTGTGAGCCAGATCTGTGACAAAGGCCACGAGGTTGTCTTCACTAAGAATGGTTTTGCTATCAAGAAGTGTAGCAACGGCAAAACAGTGGCTACTGGATCTAGGACTGCTGGAAATCTCTATACATTGTCAGATGGAGCTGAAAAGACTTGCTTGATGAGTCGGACAGAGGAAAGTTGGTTGTGGCACAAACGCCTTGGGCATCTAAACTTTGATAACATGTCAAAGATTTGCAATTCAAAGGCTGTCAGAGGTATGTCTACAGTTGAAAAGCCTTCCAACCCCATTTGCGATTCTTGCCAAAAGGGAAAGCAAACGAGGGTAATGTTCAAGTCAAAGGAGCATCATTCAAAGAAACCTCTTGAACTAGTGCACACTGATCTCTGTGGACCGATGCGAACTCAAAGCACCAATGGAGATAAGTATTTTATGTTATGCATTGATGATTATACTCGTATGACATGGGTATTGTTTCTTAAGCATAAACATCAAGCACTTGATCGTTTTAAAGTGTTTAAAGCACAGGTTGAAAATATGCTTGGAAAACGTATCAAGATTTTAAGGTCTGATCGAGGCGGTGAATTCACATCTGATTAGTTCACTAACTATTGTGAGCACCATGGCATTCAAAGACAATATTCAGCCCCTAGAACTCCACAGCAAAATGGAGTTGTGGAACGGAAAAATCGCACCGTGCAAGAGATGGCTCGTACAATGCTAACTGAGAGCAAGCTAGCTGACAAATACTGGAAGGAGGCAATCCATACGGCTGTATACATTCAGAATCGATGCTTGATCAGGCCACATGAAGACAAAACTCCTTATGAGCTATGGTTTGGGAGAAAAGCAACAGTCAAGCACTTCAGAGTCTTCGGTAGCAAGTGTTACATCAAGCGTCTTGAACAAAATCCGGGCAAATTTGAAGAAAGAGCTGATGAAGGTATATTTCTGGGTTAGTCCTCCTCTAGTAAGGCTTACAGATGTCTTAACAAAAGGACCAGAAAAATCATAGAAAGTGCCGATGTTAGAATTGATGAAAACCATGAATCCAAGAATGGAACTCATTATGACAGTCCCGTTTATGAGGACTCGAGTGAGATTGATGATTAAGTAGCTAAACCTAATGATTCTGAGAAATCAAAGGATGACTCAGAGGATGCTACACCTAGAAAGAAAAGCACTTGGGTAGAGCAACACCCTAAGGATCAAATCATTGGAGATCCTGAGGCCGGTGTTAAAACAAGACAAAGTGTAGTTAGCAATTACTCACTTGTGTCCACCATTGAACCCAAGACTGTGGCTGAAGCCAGTCTCGATGAAAGTTGGTTGAAAGCTATGCATGAGGAGTTGGAGCAAATTGAGAAGAACTCCACATGGGAACTAGTTTCTAGACCTACCGATAAGAATGTTATTGGTACTAAATGGGTCTTTCGGAATAAGCTGAATGAAGATGGTCAGGTCATTAGAAACAAAGCAAGGTTGGTTTGTAAAGGCTATGCTCAAGTTGAAGGCAAAGATTTTGAAGAGACCTTTGCACCAGTGGCTCGTCTGGAAGCCATTCGTATGTTTCTTGCATTGGCTGCATACAAAACCTTCAAGGTATTTCAGATGGATGTAAAGTCAGCCTTCTTGAATGGATTACTTGAAGAAGAGGTCTACATTGAGCAACCTGATGGATTTCTCATTAGCAAAAATTCAGACCTAGTGTGCAAATTGAAAAAGGCTCTTTATGGGCTGAAACAAGCGCCAAGGGCGTGGTATGCAAGGCTGGACCTATATCTCCGCAAGATCGGTTTTGGAAAAGGACTGGTTGATAGCAATCTTTATGTCAAAACAGAGTTGAGCAAACAGCTGGTTGTTATTGTTTATGTCGATGACATAATCTTTGGTGGCAACGATGAAGAAATGTGCAGGAATTTCGCTGAAGAGATGAAGAAAGAATTTGAGATGTCAATGCTTGGAGAACTAAAGTTCTTCCTTGGTTTACAAGTTCAGCAGCTGAAACATGGTATCTTCATATCACAGATGAAATACATCAAGGAAATGCTGAAGCGTTTTAACATGGAAGACAGCAAGCCAGTGAGCACACCAATGACAACAAACACAAAGCTAAGCAAAGATGATAAGGGTTCGTCCGTTGATCACACCACTTATCGTTCTATGATAGGAAGCTTGCTTTATTTGACTGCTACAAGACCGGATCTTCTGCAAGCAGTATGTATGGTGGCTCGATTTCAAGCATCACCAACTGAGACGCACCTTACAGCAGTAAAAAGGATATTTCGATATCTGAAAGGTACCATGGAGCTTGGCATTTGGTATCCTAAATGCAAATCCTTCACTCTTGTTGCATACTCTGACGCCGATTGGGCTGGATGTATAGATGATCGCAAGAGTACAAGCGGTGGTGCATTCTATCTCGGTGAAAGGTTGGTGGCATGGCATAGTAAGAAACAAGATTCAGTATCCCTTTCTACAGCGGAAGCAGAATATATTGCAGCGGCCACTTGTTGTACACAAGTGTTATGGATGCGGCAAATGCTCTCTGATCTAGGAGTTCCGACAACGGATCCTACGCCGATCCTCTGTGACAAAACAAGTGCAATTCACATCTCCAACAATCCTGTTCAACATTCTAGAATAAAGCATGTAGCAATTCG
Organism: Litsea cubeba; assembly: GCA_012931725.1. Lineage (NCBI taxonomy): Eukaryota > Viridiplantae > Streptophyta > Magnoliopsida > Laurales > Lauraceae > Litsea > Litsea cubeba. The sequence goes on from CM022950.1 coordinate 37,947,268, forward strand.
CTATCACTTTCTCAAGGAAAAGGTTGCAGATGGTGAGGTAAAGTTGGAATATGTCCCAACTACTGAGCAAGTTGCTGATATCTTCACAAAACCTCTGCCAAAAGAAGTCTTCGAGTATCTCCGAAAAAAATTAGGAGTTACTCACTCTCCTAATCCTTAGGAGTTGTGCTTGAAAGGGGGAGCAAAGTATTCCTTGAATATCCTATTCGCTCCTTGGTTGGTCCCTTTGGACTTGTTGTCAAAGGGGGAGAAAGACTTAAGCTAGGAGAAAGCTATGCTAGAAGAAGTTATGCTATGATAACTTTGGGGAGATTGGTATCAAGAGTGTTAGAGATCTTGATTGATTCTATTTTTTTTAAGACAGGGGGAGACTATGGTTCTGAAGAAGCTTCATGAAGATCAACTAGTTTAATGTGTTCTAAGTGTTGAAGTTCCAAAAGTGTTGCCAACAATTCCAAAGGGGGAGATTGTTGGAATTTGAGATGCCTTGAGAAGTTTAATGAAGAATTGAAGAAATTAGTATCTCAAGTATCATCTTGTGTTGGAATTATTGTCAACACAATGTCACAAGTGTGGTGTTGATAGAGCTTCAAAGAGAAAACAGAGCTGAAATAGAACAGTATAGGAAATCAGAATTTCATCTGTCAACCGGTATTTCTACCGGTAGAACAGGGGTAGAACAGGGGTAGAAAAGGCTGACCCTAAGATTTCCATCTGTCAACCGCAAGTACTACCAGTAGAAGTGGCTGCCCTGAAAGTTCTACCGCAAGTACTACCGGTAGAAGTGGCTTAAATTCTAGCAGAAGCTTGGACATGAGAATTTCATCTGTTCTACCGCAAGTACTACCGGTAGAACACACGGGAAACCTGATTTTCGCAGAAATAGAAGTTTTGCACGAAAATTCAGGAAACTTAAGTATTTCGTTTGGGACTCTTTCTAAACGAATTCTAGCCTAATTTAAACACTCTTAAGGGTTACCATAACCTATATAAAGGCATGTTTGGTTCGTTTTTAAGAACAAAAAGAAGAGAGAAAGAAGAGAAGAGAAAAGAGAAGAAAAGAGAGAGGGTTTTGGAGAGAAGAAGGTGTTGTTGCTGTGTGCATTGTGTTGCACGTTTCTACAGCAAGTGTGGACGAGGATGTGCTCTTGAAGATGGTGTTTCGTCCATAAGATAAGTGTCTCTCTGTTTATGCTTTAATTTCAATTTGTAAGGGATTGAGAGAGAGAGATTGTAGAGGGGAAGGGCTGTAGAAAAAGGTTTCTACTCTTATTCTGTAGAACATCAAGTTGGTGCTTGGTGTCTGGGGTTTGGTGATCCTATCTGTTGGTGCAGATAAATTGTAAAGGGAGTCGGTGCTTCCTAGATAGTTGGTGCTATCTGAAACTCAAGGAGTAGGTGCTTCCTAGATAGTTGGTGCTATCTGAAACTAAGGGTTGGTGCTCTTTGTCGTTGGTGCGACTAAATAGATTCAGATCTGTCCCGGATTGGTGTTCGGACAGTCTTTGAACCGTGGACGTAGCCTTTCGGTGAACCACGTTAAATCTGGTGTCCTTGTGTGATTTGATTTGCTTTTGTTGTTAAATTGGACCTGTTTTTAAAGAATCACTGATTCACCCCCCCCCCCTCTCAGTGATCGCGATATCTAACATGGTTGTCATTGTTTATGTCGATGACATAATCTTTGGTGGCAATGATGAAGAAATGTGCAGGAATTTGCTGAAGAGATGAAGAAAGAATTTGAGATGTCAATGCCTTGGAGAACTAAAGTTCTTCCTTGGTTTACAGTCAGCAGAACCCATTGGTATTCATATCACAGATGAAATACATCAAGGAAATGCTATTTTTTTAACATGGACGCAAGCCCGTGAGCACCCAATGACACACAAAGCTAAGCGTGTAATCTGGACCGCGCTTCCCGGACTGCCCGGGGGTTCCTACCGAGGTCGGCGGACGTGGGAGTCCGTTTGGTTCCGACCCTTTCGTAAACGGGGGGCAAAGGGGGCGTGCATCAACATTTCTTTTTTTGTGGGTGTGCCAGATTTTCTATTTTACTTGGAATTGCAAGTGGTGATCCGGAGATCAACCTTCGCAAGTAAAAAGGAAATCAACTTATTTCAAGTTTTCCATTGCACATATATTTAAGAAAAGAGACATTTTCTTGATTTGCGTGAAAGGCGATTTTTTTTGGCATTTATAGCCGGGTTTTGGCGTTTTATAGCCGATTTTTGCGCGTTTATAGCCGATTTTGGGAGTTTATAGCCGATTTACAATCCTTATCAACAATGAAAGACAAGAATTGTGATTTTTGTCTCTTTAAAAAAATACAAACTACAATGAAAAGCAAGAAAAGGAGGATCTAACTTCTCAGGAGATTGTGGGGGACTCGTTTAGATTGACAGTCGCAAGCCATATGTGGGCTTCGCCATCATCCATGCAGATGAGAACAGAGGATGCTATCGATTCGCTTGGCTTGGCTATAACCTCGGGTTTTTAGAGGACAAAGACCAAAGGAAGGTCCTATGTCCAATAAAAAGCCGAGTAGACGGGCTGAAAAGCCATATCTAAGCCATTGGAGGCAGGAGGAGAAGGCAAGGACCTTGGGGGGGGGGTACCCCCCAAGGGACTTTTGTCACCTTGTTGCGGTGGCCGGTGTAGAATTTCCGCCGAGTTTTCTCTCTTTTTCCTTTCTCTGGATTTCTGTCTGCTGTCTGTTGATGTTGTGTTGTCTCTGTGTGTGTCCTTTCTTCTTGGAGAGCCCTCCTATTTATAGGCTTTTAGGTAGCCTTTTAGGTGGGTTTATGGGCTTTTATTGTCATTAAGCCGCATAATGGGAGGAGTTACAAAATTGAATTGTTTATTTTGTAACTCCTTTTTCTTGGCTTCTGATTGGCCGGAGGAGATTGAGGGCATTTAATCGCCTTTAATCGCCATGATGGGAGGAGTTTCATGGGTTAAATGCCATGAATCTCTTGACTTGTAACACCCGAATGCTTGCTTCTGATTGGGCCGTCCAAAGAAATGGATTAATGACTGTAATAAAGCTAGTCAATTAATCGCATTAAGTGGTCGCCGAGCAGCTGAAGAGTCGCGGGCCGTGCCACGTCTTTTGAGATTCTTCTGTTGATGATCATCGATGGATCTTCATGTAGATCGACATCAGATGATCATGTAATTTCAGGTGTTTGTTGCCAACAGCGGGTCGGTGCCATCTGTCCTGTCGATTTCTCGATCGGTCGGGTAGAAAGCACACTTTTTTGGTTGACCGGGTGGCGATCAATACTGTCTTCGATACTCTTGATGATTTACCCGTGTTTTGGACGGATGTCAGAGGACTTGGTGTCTCAAAAGCATGAATTTTGGAAAGTACCAGAGGCTGGGCTCCTCGAATCGCGAAAAAACGGCGAAAACCGGGGTTTCCGGGGCTTTCTCGGCGACCCCGGGTTCCAAGGTCGCCGGCGACCCTGGCCCAGGGTCGCAGGGGCCTGCGACCCTGGGGGGGTTTTCCCCCTTTCGTGTCCCGTTTTGCGTCCGTTTTTGCTTTTTTTTTATTCTTTTTTCTTCTGTATTTTTCCTTGACATTTTGACCATTTATTGGCCTAATTTCTTTGTAGGAAACCTGATGAGAATCCTTGCATTTTACTTTGCAAAGTTTCCAATTTCCTGAGAAAGCCGAAGACTTTGTCGCGTAGAGCTGCCGATTTTCCGTCAGAAGCTGAAACTGGGCCAAACGATGTCGGAATGACCTGAAATTTGGTGTGAAGCCTCCTGAGCAATAAATAAGACCAACCATAGGCTTTTGTTTGAGTTTCAAAGCCGTTTGGGGTCCTATCACCTGTAGACTTGCTTTTTGTCGCGATGAAGATGTCGCGGTTTGATGTGCGGTCAATCGATGTCCGATTGACTTGAAATTTGACAGGGAACCTATTGGAGTCATTTTAAGATGATCCATAGGCTCTGTCTTGGAAATCATGGTCCCGGAGAGCTTTTGTCGCCGAGAGCTCCTTTTCGGCTGTCGGAGAAGCGAAGTTAGGCCAAATGATTTTGAAATGGCCCGAAACTTGTTGTGTACTCCTCTTTGGGCTGTCTGGAAGAATCTTGCAGTTTTTGTTTGATTTTGACAAGATTTTGATTTTTGGAAGCAGCATTGCCTATTTATGGCAGGTTGCGACTTCATGTAGCTCTTTGGATCTTGAAAAGGCAAAGTGACATTTTTGGTGTCAACAAATGCCCCCTCGAGGTACAGCGGCGAGTTGCTTAACTTTTGTAGTCGACGTGCCTCGAAGAGATTTTTGAAGGAGAGCCTGTGACTTGACCAAGAGTCTTTGAGCAGTTTTTCTTTTTGGTATTTGTAGCCTTTTGAGCTTCCGGGGGAATTTTATGGTAGTGAAAGGGATCACGTACCATCTCGAGGCAAAGTTTTGAAGATGACATCAGGGATGTGGATTTGGGTTTTGACCTTGTGACCTAACAGGCTATATGTGGCAGGTTAGGGGGTCGGGTTTGGTTTTGATCGTGTGACCCAACAAGCTGTATGTGGAATGCTGGGGGATCAATTTTGGTTTTGATCTCGTGACCTAACAGGCTGTATGTGGCAAGTTAGGGGACCAGGATTTGGTTTGATGGAATGTCAATTTCAAGAATTTGGCTCAATTTGGTAGATGAGGCTGGATGGTTTGATTTTTGGAAGCTCATGGGGCTTGGAATTTTCTTTTGTATGGTCCAATCAACTCAAAAGAGGCATGGAACCATTTTTGTATGCTCTTGGTAAGAGGGATTTCTCTTTGACTAAAAGCCCAAAAAAAAATTTCTTTTTTCTTTTTTTTTTTTTTTTTTTTTGTGTGCCTAGGTGGTCAAACCTGGCTCATATGGGCTAACCCATGGGACCTTAAGCTTTTGAAATGGCTTAGATCTCATATGGTGTCATTTTTGTAAAGAATATCCAAAAATATCTCATTTGGATAGAGAATATCTAAGAATATCTTTACTTGGAGAGAATCTCTCATGATCCCTTTATTTTTGGGATAGAATATCTCAAGATATCTTTCTTTTGGGAAAGAATCCGTCATAGATTATATCTTTTAGGAGAAAATCTCTCATTGATTTCTTTTGGGAGAAAATCCTTCAAGATATCTTTCTTTTGGGAAAGAATCTTTCTAATCTCTTTCTTTTGGTAAGGTTACTAATTAGTAACACTTACCTCTTTCTTCTTTCCTTCTTTGGTTTGCTCTCCTCTATAAAAGCAAGGAGAAGGTTGGATCTCTTGCTCTTATTACTTTCTTTTGCAATAATCTCAAGAGGGCTTCAAGACCAAGAGCTTTTCTTCTTCAAGATCTTCAAGAGTTTTCTTCTTTTTCTCCATCAATGGCTTCAAGTAAGTTCCCTTTTTCAAGAAAACTCCATTGTAGGAAAAAATAAAGTTCTTTCTTTTTTTTTGTTTCTTTCTTTTCTTTTCTTCTCTTTTTTTTTTTCTTTTCCACGTGTTTGCCTCCCTTTTTTTTTTCACACGGTTTTTTTTTTGCTTTATTTTTTTTTTTTTATGTTTTTTTTTTTTGTGTGGGCCGTACGGACAGATCCGTACGGATCTGGCCGTACGGCCACGTGGCCTGTGGGCCACGGCCTGTGGGCCAGCCCTCATTTTTTTTTTCTTTTTTTTTTCTTTCCCTCCCCTTTTTTTTGAGAGAGTTTCTTTTCTTTCTTTTTTTGTTTTCTTTCCCCCTTTTTTTTTTTAGAGAAAGTTTCTTTTCTTCTTTTTTTTTGCTCATCATGATAATGCATTTTTTTTTTTGCAAACCAAGATGTTCATGCATGCATTCAATTTGTAAATTAAATTTGTAGCATGATGTGATTGCATACCTGAAAGTTTTTGCAAATTTGGGAATTGGAGCTCGCAGTGATGTTGAGCCCTTCCTGATTTTGCGGAGACTTTTAGGTTTCGAAAGTTTGGAGTTTCGGAGCTCGCAGCGATGTTGAGCCCATCTTCAAGCTTTCTATTTCTTTCGGGATAGTTCCTTTTCTTCGGAATTGCCCCGTTATCATGTCAAAATTTCGCCAGATTTTTTTTAGCGAGACTCTGTCATTTTGATGTTTGATCTTTTTCTTTTCCATCCTTTTCAGGTGGTTCCTCCAGAGCGAACAAGGGTAAAGAGCCTGCTACAAGCGTACCTCGTCGGTCTTCTAGATCTTCTAATCCGGCCGTTCAGCAGGCTTTTGAGAAGGTCCAGTATGTTGAGAGAAATCTGGAAGAGTGCGACTCCCTCAACAGAGATGAGATGAGGCAGCGACTGATCACTCTCAAGGGAGAGGAATTCTATAAGATCATGGTAAGCAGTCGTCCATGGGTGATGGAAGATCAGAGCGTTTTGCCCAAGCCTACCTTCTTCTTTGGTGATGCAGTCCCTGATGACATTACATACCAGAGGAGATGTTTTCAGTTTTCCTTCACAGCAGATGGTGAGAAGAAGACTGTTACTACCCGGTCGATGTTTGATCGCACCGTCTCGATTCTGAGCCTTGCCCCCACGTGCCCTAAGAGGGAAGATCCTCCAAGTTGGGTGAGAAGGACAAATGTAATCAAGACCGGGGTTTTTGTTGGCGGTTCTCCTGGATATACGGAGAGGTCGCCTGTTGATATGGACCTGTTGATGCCATCCAGCGGCTACCAGGGCTCTGATTATCCGTCGGTCGATTTGAGACCGGTGGGCCTTGGTATTTTCAGCGGTGACGGCAGCAATTGGATCAAGCCTTTCCGACTTCGTGGCCGCTTCAATGCTGACTCCGAGTGGAAGTCGTGGACTGATCGCGTCCTGCTGATTGGTGGCGCCGTTTTGAAGGAAGCTGAGATTTTTGATGCGGTCCGCGCCTTTAGGGAGACCGTGATCTTTTCCGACGAGGCCTTCATGGCTATGCTGGAGTCATTCCTCCCACAAACCAATACCTTCGTTGTGACGAATGGTGAGATTGGTTTTTCTTTGAAGGAGCTTGAGCGCCATTACCGGATTGCCCATCCTCGGCAAACTCTATGAGGAGTTTATGCCGATTGACAGCGTCCTCGAGGGGCAGTCTGAGGAGTTCAGGCTTTTATACTTTCAGCTCGTCGCCTTCTATGATTTTTTGAAGGAGAAGGGGGGTTCGAAAGTTAGATCCAGCAGTTGGAAGAGTTTTTGCTCTTCATTCCCCAACTTTTTTGATAGCAGGGAGTCTTCTGATAGCGTGACCCAGGAAGCCGGAGCTCAGGATCCAAGTTCAAAGAAGATCTTGGCCATGCAAGAAGAGTTGAGAGATTTCTGTGCAAGTACAAACGCCATATGTCCTGACATTGCACTGCGGAGAGATCTCGCTGTTTACCTCACTTATTGGCTTGGTGAGGCTGTTTTTGCTGGAGGAGATGGAACGCACATCAGGCCGCATTGTATTTTCCCGGCTTGTCAGATGGCGTTTGGAGAGCAACTTGCTTTGGTGCCAGCTCTTTACTCCTACCTGTGTACCGAACTGCAGGCTGCTGCTTTTTTGGTTCGGCTTGGGCTTCCCATGAATAGGGTATTTTCAGCCCATATCTTTTATTCGTGGTATGTATACCACTGTCCTGGCTTCCATCGGCTGGGTGCTGCTCAGGATGATGATCCTCTGATGATTCGACTGGCTAAAGGCAAAGCCGTGTCCGAATCACTTTTGTTTGCCCGTATGAGGATCCGACGGTTCAGGGACGTCGAGATGGGGCAATCTTCAGTAAAGCTTTCTCCGGAGTTGCGGAAGAAGGCTTTTGATTTTGGTGCCTCTCGAGACTCTACGAGGGCGGGGTCGGGAAGGCATTATTCCTTGACAAATGCAGAGAGAGAGTGGCTTTTCAGCATACGTGTCGGCACGATGGTGTACCGTAGACATCTTTTCGTCGACATCCAGCCGTATGTACCCTCTCGCTTTGCTTTGCAGCTTGGCTTTTCTCAAGGCGTTGTTGGAGCGCCTTCAAGCATGGTGAAGCGCTTTGGAGGCTTACAGGACGGGAGAAATGCATGGGCTTTCTATAGTGCTGAAGACACTACAGCCATGATTTCTTATCCTGTGTTGCTGACTTCCCGTACTGCCGGCTTTGCGAAGTGGTTCGCGGAGAGCTTTTCGGCATATCGGGGGCTTTCCAAGAAGGAGCTTGATGTGAAGCTGGCATCTGGAAAGGGCCTTGGAAAGTCGGATGGCATCCGGCGAGAGGAAGTTTGGGCCTTCCTTTCTGGAGAGAAGCACAAGATAGGCTTTCTCGGTGACCAGGGCGTCATCGGTTCTGAAGCTGTTCGAGAAATACCTGACGAGGCTTTGGAGCAGCTAGAACAGGAGGAAGCCGAACTTGGTGCTTGGATGCAGGCGGCACAGAGGCAAGCTTCCGTGGAGTCTACTGGCAAGAGCAGACCATCCAGTGAAGAGTCGAGTGGCAAACCTGACTCTGACAGCGGGGCAGGTTCCTCTAAGAAGCGAGCCCGCAGAGGTAAGAGGAGGAGGAGTCATCATCGCAGCAAGGGGCAGCATGAGGATTCTCCTGACTTGGAAGTTCCTCTTACTATCAATGAGGATGTGCCAGTGGATGCTGACGAGCCTCCAGAGAAGAGAAGCCGAGAAGAAGAGACCGTTGGTGAAGGTATGATTCTTCCTTTTTCTCTTTCCATTTCTTTTCATGGGATTTTTTCCATGTTATGATTTGCTTCTTGTTTCTGCTTTTCTTCTTTTTTTTTTTTAGCAGAGGAAGACTTGGTGATGCCTGAGGTCCCAACCGATGAAGTGGTGATGGATCCTGTTGAGGCACCTGAAGAAGAACCGAGGGACTCTGGAGTAAATCCAGAATCTCCAATTGGTACGACTTCTTTTGCTCTCTTTTTTTTTTGAGTTTGTGACTTGGCTTGCTAACACATTATATATATATATTTTTGTGTCAGCTGACTTGCCACAGGGTTCTGATGACTTTGAACCATCGATGGACGCGAATGTTGATGATGCTTTCGATGAGTTCATGGAGGAAGAAAGTGTTCCGCCAGTCGTCGAAGAAGGTATTTTGTAGTTATAACTCTGATAATGATTTTCAAACAGGGTCATATTCATACCTTTTTGTGTTTCCTTTGCAGGTTTTGAAGTGGCAGAGGAGGATCCGTCGCTTCCAGAGCAAGAGATGCCAGAGGTTGATCCAGAGGTAGAGATTCCTGGGACCAGCTCTGACAATATTGAGGAGATTCCTCGCGCTGAGATTCCTTCCCGAGCAGGAGCAGCTTCAGCTGGAAAGAGTTCTTTTGTTACTCTTTCAACAGATGATGATATGAGTAGCCGACCAACGGAGTTGGGCGAATCTTCAGCTGGGCCATCTCTTCTTTTTGCGAAGAAGGTGGTGGTGCGAGTTCTGAGCTCTTGGATTGAGACTCTCTTTTCTGGGCACTTGGAAGCCGGATTTGGCATGATCCAGCATGTGCAGGAGATTCTCAGTGATGCTGAAGAAGCTGGTACGGATGTCACAGGTGCCAGGGCGATCGTTGATAGGATCATTGCACTGGGTGACAAGTGGTTTGAGACCGTGAGTTTGGCTGATGACCAGTTCTTCAAGGAGATGTTCCTGGACCCTGCTGATAAGGCTAAGTCTGACCTGGATGAGGCTACAGAAAGCAAGAAGCAGGCAGTCCGAAAGAGGAACTTAGAAGAGCTAGCCATCATCAGGCTGACGCATGACCTTAACATCCTTGACAGGGAGGTCGATGAGGCCAGGAAACGTCTTGAGCATTTGCAGGCACAAGTCGCTGCCAAGTGGACGGCCATAATAGAGGCTCGCGACAGGGAGAGTGCTCTGATTCACCAGGTTGCAGATGCCGAACGGGTTCTCAAAAGGAAGTCTGATGAGGAGGAACAATGGCAAACTGCTCGAGGTAAGCTTCCTGGTGTGAAAGAAGGGGTACAGCCCACTCCAGCATCTCATGGCAGGTTCCTGAAGAAGCGTGCCTTGGAATCCTTGACGGATGAGGCTAAAAGTTTGCTTGGGGAGCTGAACTCTTGGCTGGAGACCATTTTTGATTGAGCTCCTGTATATTATATATATATATATTTTTTTTTACAGAAACCATCATTCTTTCTTTTCTTTTTTTGGTACCACTTGTATTTTTTTTGGTACTTATTTTTTTGTAGTGCTTGTGAACACTTTCTTTTTTTTTTGGTACCACATGTATTTTTTTTGGTACTCTTTTCTTTTTTTTTTGTTATCCCTACGCTCACTTGAATCTTTTTGTGATAAAAGTAATTGCTAAATGGGATGCTCTTTTTTTTGTTATCCCTACGCTCACTTGAATCTTTTTGTGATAAAAGTAATTGCTAAATGGGATTTGATCAAAAGGTTGTCATTTTGTGAAAATCTTTTGTCAAAGTGATTGTTTTGGCATGAAAACCAGGTTTTTGTTTGTGGCATGGAAGCCAATTTTGGCATGAGAGCCAGCTTTTTTTTTGTGGCATTGATAGCCGAGTTTTTTTTTTTGTGGCATCTATAGCCAATTTTGGTGGCATTGATAGCCTGTTTTGTTTTGGTGGCATTGATAGCCGTTTTTTTTTTGAAATCCAAGTTTTTTTTTTTTGTTTGTGGCATTGATAGCCGGTTTTGTTTTGATGGCATTGATAGCCGGTTTGTGGCATTTATAGCCTGTTTTGATGGCATTTATAGCCGGTTTGTGGCAATTTATAGCCTTGTTTGTGGCATTTATAGCCTGTTGGTGGCATTTATAGCCTGTTTTGATTTTAAAAAAAATGCAAGTATCGACTAAAAGTCGGCCTCCCTTGCTGAATGTTCTTGCAAGTATCGATGGAATGTCGCATCCTTGCTCATTCGGTTGCGAGTATCGATGGAATGTCGCATCCTCGCGGATTTGGGTGCAAGTATCGATGGAATGTCGCATCCTTGCTTTTAAAAAATTTTGGTTTTGCGGGTACTGACTTGATGTCGTTTCCCCACGATTTTTGAAATTTGTGGTTTTCTCGAACCTTTGGGTTATGGATATCAACTGAAATGTTGCGTCTCCACAGTTTTGGATTTTGCAAGTATCGACGAAATGTCGCTTCCCTGCGATTTTGGAAGTGTCGAACGTGGTTCGCTTGCTTCCGATTTGTGCGAGTATCGACTAAGCATCGCTTCCTCGCGGGTTTTTTGAAAAACCATTTTTTTTTGTTTAAAGACACGAGGGTCATAAATTTTGACCTAAAACCATTTTGGCGGTAAAAGGCAGGGTGGACTAGGGTGGAAATCCCTGAATCCGGATTTTGTTTCAAACCATGAATTTTGGGTTCAAAGGTTGAAAATTTTGGTCAAGTTAGGGAAAGGTTCCTAAACTTGGATATATATTTTTTTTTTGAACAATGAAACGATGAAAGTAAGCATTGTTTTAGATTTCTAGAAATTTCAACATTTGATATGAAAATTCTAAAAAAGGGTGGGTTTAGCGAGCGTGTACCTGGAAACCGGTTTTGGCCATACAGGCATTGCTCTTACCCAGTTGGGTAAGTCTTCAAGGGTAGTACCGCTTTAAGAACTTGCCATTGATGGGCAGCATACATCTGTCACCTTCCATGTTTAGGAGTGCGTATGCGCCATTGGAGAAAACTTTGTCGATGACGTAGGGTCCCTCCCATTTCGGCTCAAATTTGCCTTTGGACTTGTGAGCGAAGACCATTGGTCTTTTTACCGCAAGAACCAAGTCATTCTTTTTGTAGGCGCGTTGCCTGACCTTTTTATCGAAAGATCCTGCCATACGTGCTTGGTAAAGTTCAATGCTTTGTTGAGCTTCGAGCCGTCTCTCATCGAGATTGTCCAGCTCATGGAGCCGCAATTTGACATTGCTTTCTTGAGTCATGTCATTTTGCAAGGATACCCTCAAGGAAGGAATTTGTACTTCCAAGGGCACGACAGCTTCGCATCCATAGACCAAGGAGAATGGTGTGCTATGGGTTGGTCCTCAAACGGTGGTTCGATAGGCCCACAAAGCTTCAGACATTTTGTCGCTCCAGCCTCTTTTGTGACTAGAGACCATTTTTTTTTAGGATTTTGCAGAGTGTCTTGTTGAAAGCTTCTGCTAACCCGTTTGCTGCCGGATTGTATGGAGTCGAAGGACAGCTTTGAATTTTGTATTTGTCGCAGAACCTGTAGAATCGATGATCCCGGAACTGTGGTCCGTTATCATGGACGAATCTTTTGGGTATACCGAAACGACAAATGATGTTGGTGCGCAGGAACTGAAGGACTGATGAGGTCTTCATTTCGTTAAACGCAAATGCTTCTGACCACTTGGAGAAATAATCCGTAGCGGCGAAGATGAAGCGATGACCTTTGCTTGAAGGGGGAGAAATAGGACCTATGATGTCCATACCCCAGGCTTCGAAAGGCCATGAGATCGCTGTAGGATGTAGCCATTCTGGAGGCATGTGAATGTAATCTCCATGAACTTGGCATTGTTGGCAGCGCTTAGCAAATTGCATTGCGTCAGCTACCATGGTAGGCCAGTAATATCCTAACCTTTTTATCTGATCATAGAGCTTAGGTCCAGCCTGATGAGCTCCACAAAGACCAGCATGAACTTCTTTGAGTGTTTCTTCAGCCTCTTGTTGTGACAAGCAGCGTAGAAGTACTCCGTTGAAGGATTTCCTGTAAAGGATTTTTGAAGGAATATCCAAATGGAAGCTTGGGGTTCGCCTTTGGATGCTTACCCGTTCTTTTGGATCTTCAGGTAGGATTCCGAACATAATGTAATCAATGAACGGATCCCTCCAGTCGCCAATTGAAGTTTGAAGGATTGAAATCCGACTTCCGACCACTTGGTGGCATTCAGCAACTGCTTGGTGTGTGTTAAGAGGAGGAAGGATTCTCCTTTCACACACTGTGATTTGCATGTTTTCCCCTTCCTGGATTGCCATGGATGCGGCAAGTCCGGCTAGGGCATCTGCACGTATGTTTTCACCTCTACGAATGTGGGTGATGTGACAGATGTCAAACTTTTGCAGAAGTGATTGTGCCTTGTTGTAGTAGGGCAACAAATCTGGCTTCCTGACTTCAAATTTCTGATTCATCTGGTTGACGATCAGTTGAGAGTCTCCAAAGACTTCCAGCATGGTGATACCGGATTCGATGGCGAGTTCCAATCCTAAGATCAGAGCTTGATATTCAGCTGCATTGTTTGTGCATGGTTCCAGTAGCGAGAAAGCGTGTGGAATCATGTATTTGTCGGGGCTAACAAAGAGGATGCCAACTCCCGAGATCAGCTGTCTTTTTTCATTTGTCCTGGTTGCACCGTCAAAGTACATGTCCCAGGAGGCACTTTGTGAGAAAGTCTCCACATTGTAGACTGGTTCGTCTGGGAGATCATCTCTGAGTGGAGAATCTTTAGGCAATGGATGCTCTGCGAGGAAGTCCGCTAGAGCTTGCCCTTTGATTGCTTTTTGTGGTACATACCTAATATCAAATTGTGACAGAAGGATGGACCATTTTGCCAGTCGAGCATTGAGAGAACCTGCCTTTGTGACAAGGACCTTCAAGAGGTTGACCCTCGAGAACAGGTAGACTGTGTTGGAAAGCAAGTAGTGACGCAGCTTTTGTACGGCGAACATCACTGCAAGACATTCTTTTTCGACTGGAGAGTAGCGATGCTCTGCACCTACTAGCATGCGGCTGAGGTAATATAGAGCAGCTTCTTTTCTTTGATCATTTTCTTGCGCAAGCAGAGCTCCCAGAGAGTGATCAAGGGCTCTTGTGTACAAGATGAATGGTTTTCCAGTGGTAGGAGCAGCTAACACTGGAGGTTTTGTCAGGTATGACTTGATGTCTTGGAAAGCAGCTTCACAGTCAGCATCCCAAACAAAGTTTACACCTTTTTTCATCAATCGGGAGAATGGACGGCATTTCCCCGAAAGATTGGAGATGAACCGTCTGATGTAGGCTAATCTCCCTTGAAGCCCTTTGAGTTCTCTCAAGGTTCTTGGAGAGGGCATTTCTAGAATGGCTTTGACTTTTATGGGGTCAAGCTCTATTCCAGCTTTCCGAACTAAGAATCCGAGGAACTTACCAGACGAGACGCCGAAGAAGCATTTCAATGGATTCATTCGCAGTTTGTGTTTGCGAAGCCGGAGTGTAAGTGCTCTCATCAGACGATGCTTCGGAAGAGCTATAATCCCGAATTATAACATTACAGGAAGCTCTGACGGGAGACGTTGCCTGATCGGAGTCAGACTCATCCTCGGATGTGAGAGGATCGTCTATCCAGCAATTTTCTCCATTTTCAGGAGTTAAGGGAGGATGTACCTGGTGGTCTTCAGGGACTTCAGGCTCTGGATTGCGAGGAGGCTCGTTGACGCGTTCTTGCTCTTGTTCTAGAGCGAGTCGCTGCAAGATCCTTGCATATTCTTCAAGATCAGGCATGGGAGCCGGATCTTCTTCTTCATCATCTCTTTGTGGCTCAACATTGTTGATTTCCACTGGAGTAATGAGGGGTGCTGGTTCAGCAGCATTTTCTTGTACAGCTTCTTGGTCTTCTTCATCATCAGACCAGGATCCTTGTGGCTGTAGGGGGTTATACCAGATTACTGGCATAAGATGAGACTCAGGAACCCATTCTTCATCGGAGAGATATTCTCCTGTTTCAAGGGACTCCTCCCACTCATCTGTGTAGTTGGATTCGAATCCATCATCGGTGTCGCTTGATTCGTATCCATCAATGGAGAATCCAACTACCGAATTGCAAGAGTATGATGCCTCCTGCATGGCTTCTTTGAATTGAGGTGGCATGAAATCACTGAGAGTGAATTTCCTTACCCCCTTTGAAGTCTCTGGAAGGGATGTTTTTGTTACCTCCAGTGAAGCGGTAGAGGAAGCCTCTGCCTTTTCTTTGACCTCTAGTTTTGGCTGGGTCTTCTCTTGCCTTTTGAGCTTGAGGAGATGTTTCCTAGCCTGCCTTCGCTGTTGAGCTGTAGGCTTTATTTTCACGACCTCCCAATTTTCATCTTCCAGGAGATCGGGATGTACCCATATCGGTTGTCCGTCTGGTGTCGGGTAAGGAACCAGTTCCTCGGACGCTTCGATTGAGTTTATCACCTTGAAGGAAGTAGTGATCTTTTTCTTCGGTGATCTTGATGTTTGTCCACATGTCACCATGTTGACGGAGGCAGACCCATAGTTTTTGTCAAAGGTGATGACTCCGTTTTTCCACATCTCATTTATTTTCTCTCTCACAACGAAGCATTGATTGAGAGGATGCGAGATCATCTGGTGGTATGGACAGTACCGAGGATCGTTGGTTTTGCCAACATCACCCGGTCTTTTTGGTTCAGGCAAGGTGAGCTTGCCGTTTGCCACAAGAGCCCCGAAGATTTCATCAACATCTTCATCAAACGGGTATTTCTTCTCTACTCGTTCTTTGAAGGCATCAGAGAGTTCAGGTTTCTTACCAACAGCTTTGTTTTCAGCTTTCTTTGGTGGCTGAGGAGCTGACTTGGTCTGCACATCGAGGACCTCTTTCTTCTTTGGTTTTGAGGTCGTAATGGCGGTTGGCTCTTTTCTTGATGATTTCTGACTGTTGAGGTCTTTAATCACCGTTTCAGCTTCCATGGAATCTTCTAGGAGTTCTCCCAGGTTTTTTGATTTGTTGCCGATGATCATGGAGCGGATTCTGGCTCTCATGTTGTTTCGGCAGATGTCGACTAGCGACGCCCGTGGCAATACGTCAGAGCATTTGTATGCCATTGCTTTCCACTTGTGAATGAAGTCATATGTTGATTCATTCTCCCCCTGTTTTAGGCTGGACAGCTGAGCCATAGTAGCGGGGTGATCTTCACCTTTGAAGTGAGTCAGGAAGCGTGTCTCTAGGACGGCCCAATTTTGGATTGAGTCCTCCGGCAGAGTGGAGTACCAATCGAAGGCCGTACCTTTTAGGGTACTTGCAAAGAGGCGGATCTTGAGTGCATCTTGATCCGCGATAGCTCCTGTCAGGATCTTGAAGTGGATGACGTGCTGTCTGGCTGATCCTTTCCCCGTATATGTTTGGAGAGTAGGATGCTTGAATTTGGTGGGGAACGGGACCGAGTCCATCCATAAGGGATATGGTGGCTTGATCCCATGCTCTTTGAGTATATCCTCTTCTTTTGCTTTTGGCGAGGATACCGTCTACGTCCTTTTTGGTAAGGGCGCGTGACTCATTTTCTTCTCTATTTACCTCGTCGTCTTGATGATTCGGAGGAGGTTCATTGTTCGCCTGATTTTGGAAGGCGAGGAGAAGGTTTTCCATCAGAGTTTCAATCCTCTGCTGGCCCTGTTCCAACTGCTGGATGCGGGTGATCGCATCTTCTGGAGGTGGATTGCGGGGTGGTGGCTCAGAATTTGTAGCCAAGACATTCATCCTTCGTGATTCAAACGAAGAAACTGTCCTGGTGACTGAGCTGGGGCTCATTCTTTTTGAAGAAGAGCTTGAGGAAGGATCACTCTGTTGTCCTTTGCTTGAAGGAGCAGGGGATTCTTCTGAATGTCTTCTTGTCCTTGAGACGCTGCGGGTCATTGGACGTCGGACATGGATTTTTGTTGCTGATTTTTGGCGCCTTCTGGTTTTTTCCAACCATATGGACGGCAGCAACTTGGTTGGGTCTTTCTTTTTCGACCCATTTGGGAGAGACTTGAAGTGTGGGAGGCTGGGTCCTTTGCTTCTCTAGTCTCTTTTGCCGGTATAACGCGCGGCGGCGTATACGGCGAGCAATTTGAGCTTCGGTCAGCTCTGACTGGGCTTTGACGATGAAGGATGTGCTCCCTCGGGCGCAGCAGCCGAGCCTGTCTTCTCTGTAGCTGGGCAAGGACAGGATGCGAACCCTGTCCTTCGCCTGTTGCAGCGAAGCTTTGAATTTTTAAAGTTCGGCCCCTGTAGATATGAAGGGTCGAACTGCAGATTTGTAGGCCTTAGCAGGTGTTTGTGGAGGCCTTGTGATGCATGACTTGATTTTGGGCTTGTAGGAACAAGCCGGCTCATGCTGGGATGACTTGAGAGTCAGGTTGGAGCTAGGTCTCTCCTCTTTCATGTAAGCAAGAGGATAGAACTGGTTCTCCTTGAGTGGGGCCAGGAATGCTGGCTTAGTGGATGTATGGGACCTTCTCTGTTTTGGTGAAGGTCTTGGGGACCAAGTCTTGGGGTAGACCTGGTTGTTTGCAGGTTGAGGCTTCGTGGGGCTGCCACGGGCTTCAGGCCTTCTGGTGCTCGCCTTTGGTGTCATGGTAGTGACACGTTGAGTGGCGAGTTTCTGCTTCTTGGAGGGAGCAGTTTGTTCCTCAGGAAGTGGGAATGGTCCCAGCGTCCCAAAGACGATAGTCCGGGGAGTCGAGGTCGACCCGGAGTTCAGAGAGTTGCCGAGGGAGTTGACACTTCGGCAGCTGATGGGGCGCTTGTAGGTGCGCGTGGTTTGCTTCTGTTGAAGCATAAGTTGGTGCTTGTTTTCGTCGAAAGTAATGGTTAGTGAAGCTGCCATTGTTAGTTTTCGAAAATTTCTGAAACAAGACCACATCCATTAGTAATCACAAGAATATAATGATCATGAATGGGAAGTTCTATGGTTTCGTCTTTTCAAATTGCTCGAGGTAGATGACCCAAGCAATATGAGGAAGGCAAAATGCCATAGAGGGTACAATTGTTCTGATCGCAGGTATGGTAAACCCAGAATGGGCATCCCAGTGACTGCTAGAAGCAATTGTGAACTTAAATTCGACTTATCGAGAAGCAGAGCTTGCTCGAGGTAAGAAGAATATAAAGTTGGAGTTACAGATGTGCCGGTCGCAATACAGTAGACCCTGAAAGGGCGTACTAGTACCGCTAGACACAAATGTTTTGAGACCGCATCTATGAGATGAGATTCTCTGTTTTGAAAGGTCAAGATTGGATTCATCAAAGAGAGCAGATGGTATTCCAATCTGAACACGGGCTCAGCGATTTCCGCGAGCGCCAGTGCTCAGAAAGAAATGAACCATGATTTCTCGGATCTGAATCTAAAAATGACGAGTTTTTTTTTTTTTGAAAGGCCAATATCGGGTTTATCAAAGAGAGCAAAAGGCACTCCAATCTGAACACGGGCTCAGCGATTTCCGCGAGCGCCAGTGCTCAGAAAGGAGAAGACCAAGATTTCTCTAATCTAAACCCAAAATGACGAAAGTTTTTTTTTTTTGAAGATTTTTGAAGATTTTTTTTTTTTTAAAATCTTTTTTTTTTATTTTTTATTATTATTTTTTTTTTAAGATTTTTTTTTTGAAATTTTTTTTTTTTTTTTATTTTTTATTTTAAAATTTTTATTTTTAAAAATTTTATTTTTGAAAAAAAAATTTATTTAAAAGACGAGAGAGTACACATAGGCCTCCTAACCCGGTCTTATGAAATCTTGATTGATAGAATTGCCCCCAGGTAAGGGTAGGATTACTTAATCAACCCGTTTGGAGGACCCTTGCCTAGAACAGTCAAGCTGTCTCCACACTCTGGACAAGGCTTTTCTTTGAATCAACCATGATCAAAGAACACAGTTGGTTTAACCTTAGTGGTCTATGTCTTTTTTTTTTATTTTTTTTTATTTTATTTTTATGAATTCATCGAAGAGAAACAATGGCCCAAAACCTTAGTCGAACAGGCTCAACATTTCTGCAAGCGCGATGAACGATAGGAACGGATCAAGGTTTCTCAATTTTGAATCCAAATCGAGAAATCTAAAAAATTTTTTTTTTACTTTTTTTTATATATATATATTTTTTTTAATGAACTCATCAAAGAGAAACAATGGCCCAACCCCCGATCCGAACACGGTCTCGGCGATTTCCGCGAGCGCCAGTGCCCAGAAGGGAAAGGATCAAAGTTTCTCAATTTTGAATCCAAATTGAGAAATCTAAAATTTTTTTACTTTTATATATATATATTTTCTTTTTTTAGATTTTTAATGAACTCATCGAAGAGAAACAATGGCCCAACCCCCGATCCGAACACGGTCTCGGCGATTTCCGCGAGCGCCAGTGCCCAGAAGGGAAAGGATCAAAGTTTCTCAATTTTGAATCCAAAAATGAAAAATCTGATTTTTTTTTGTTTTTTTTTTTTTTTTGAAAAGAGAAAGAGTGGAAATAAATTCAAAGAATTAGAAATTTCCAAACAAAAAATCTCATCTCATTTTTTATTATGCGGAATTCAACATAGGCCACCAATTATAAAGTAGCCAAGGGATCGAGAAAAGAAATATAAGCATAGAGCAAAATATATGATATGCAAATATTTCATTTCTAGCATCGTGTTCTCAAATAAACGAGTCCCACCGGGTGATGCCAGCTTGATGGACCGCGCTCCCGGAATGCCCGGGGTTCCTACCGAGGTCGGCGGACGTGGGAGTCCGTTTGGTTCCGACCCTTTCGTAACCGGGGGGCAAAGGGGGGCGTGCATCAACATTTCTTTTTTTTGTGGGTGTGCCAGATTTTCTATTTTTACTTGGAATTGCAAGTGGTGATCCGGAGATCAACCTTCGCAAGTAAAAAGGAAATCAACTTCTTTCAAGTTTTCCATTGCACATATATTTAAGAAAAGAGACATTTTCTTGATTTGCCGTGAAAGGCGATTTTTTTGGCATTTATAGCCGATTTTGGCGTTTATAGCCGATTTTGGCGTTTATAGCCGATTTTGGCGTTTATAGCCGATTTACAATCCTTATCAACAATGAAAGACAAGAATTGTGATTTTTGTCTCTTTTAAAAAAATACAAACTACAATGAAAAGCAAGAAAAGGAGGATCTAACTTCTCAGGAGATTGTGGGGGACTCGTTTAGATTGACAGTCGCAAGCCATATGTGGGCTTCGCCATCATCCATGCAGATGAGAACAGAGGATGCTATCGATTCGCTTGGCTTGGCTATAACCTCGGGTTTTTAGAGGACAAAGACCAAAGGAAGGTCCTATGTCCAATAAAAAGCCGAGTAGACGGGCTGAAAAGCCATATCTAAGCCATTGGAGGCAGGAGGAGAAGGCAAGGACCTTGGGGGGGGGGTACCCCCCAAGGGACTTTTGTCACCTTGTTGCGGTGGCCGGTGTAGAATTTCCGCAGAGTTTTCTCTCTTTTTCCTTTCTCTGGATTTCTGTCTGCTGTCTGTTGATGTTGTGTTGTCTCTGTGTGTGTCCTTTCTTCTTGGAGAGCCCTCCTATTTATAGGCTTTTAGGTAGCCTTTTAGGTGGGTTTATGGGCTTTTATTGTCATTAAGCCGCATAATGGGAGGAGTTACAAAATTGAATTGTTTATTTTGTAACTCCTTTTTCTTGGCTTCTGATTGGCCGGAGGAGATTGAGGGCATTTAATCGCCTTTAATCGCCATGATGGGAGGAGTTTCATGGGTTAAATGCCATGAATCTCTTGACTTGTAACTCCCGAATGCTTGCTTCTGATTGGGCCGTCCAAAGAAATGGATTAATGACTGTAATAAAGCTAGTCAATTAATCGCATTAAGTGGTCGCCGAGCAGCTGAAGAGTCGCGGGCCGTGCCACGTCTTTTGAGATTCTTCTGTTGATGATCATCGATGGATCTTCATGTAGATCGACATCAGATGATCATGTAATTTCAGGTGTTTGTTGCCAACAGCGGGTCGGTGCCATCTGTCCTGTCGATTTCTCGATCGGTCGGGTAGAAAGCACACTTTTTTGGTTGACCGGGTGGCGATCAATACTGTCTTCGATACTCTTGATGATTTACCCGTGTTTTGGACGGATGTCAGAGGACTTGGTGTCTCAAAAGCATGAATTTTGGAAAGTACCAGAGGCTGGGCTCCTCGAATCGCAAAAAAACGGCGAAAACCGGGGTTTCCGGGGCTTTCCCGGCGACCCCGGGTTCCAAGGTCGCCGGCGACCCTGGCCCAGGGTCGCAGGGGTCTGCGACCCTGGGGGGGTTTTCCCCCTTTCGTGTCCCGTTTTGCGTCCGTTTTTGCTTTTTTTTTATTCTTTTTTCTTCTGTATTTTTCCTTGACATTTTGACCATTTATTGGCCTAATTTCTTTGTAGGAAACCTGATGAGAATCCTTGCATTTTATTTTGCAAAGTTTCCAATTTCCTGAGAAAGCCGAAGACTTTGTCGCGCAGAGCTGCCGATTTTCCGTCAGAAGCTGAAACTGGGCCAAACGATGTCGGAATGACCTGAAATTTGGTGTGAAGCCTCCTGAGCAATAAATAAGACCAACCATAGGCTTTTGTTTGAGTTTCGAAGCCGTTTGGGGTCCTATCACCTGTAGACTTGCTTTTTGTCGCGATGAAGATGTCGCGGTTTGATGTGCGGTCAATCGATGTCCGATTGACTTGAAATTTGACAGGGAACCTATTGGAGTCATTTTAAGATGATCCATAGGCTCTGTCTTGGAAATCATGGTCCCGGAGAGCTTTTGTCGCCGAGAGCTCCTTTTCGGCTGTCGGAGAAGCGAAGTTAGGCCAAATGATTTTGAAATGGCCCGAAACTTGTTGTGTACTCCTCTTTGGGCTGTCTGGAAGAATCTTGCAGTTTTTGTTTGATTTTGACAAGATTTGATTTTTGGAAGCAGCATTGCCTATTTATGGCAGGTTGCGACTTCATGTAGCTCTTTGGATCTTGAAAAGGCAAAGTGACATTTTTGGTGTCAACAAATGCCCCCTCGAGGTACAGCGGCGAGTTGCTTAACTTTTGTAGTCGATGTGCCTCGAAGAGATTTTTGAAGGAGAGCCTGTGACTTGACCAAGAGTCTTTGAGCAGTCTTTCTTTTTGGTATTTGTAGCCTTTTGAGCTTCCGGGGGAATTTTATGGTAGTGAAAGGGATCACGTACCATCTCGAGGCAAAGTTTTGAAGATGACATCAGGGATGTGGATTTGGGTTTTGACCTTGTGACCTAACAGGCTATATGTGGCAGGTTAGGGGGTCGGGTTTGGTTTTGATCGTGTGACCCAACAAGCTGTATGTGGAATGTTGGGGGATCAATTTTGGTTTTGATCTTGTGACCTAACAGGCTGTATGTGGCAAGTTAGGGGATCAGGTTTTGGTTTTTGGTTTTGGTCTTGTGACCTAACAGGCTGTATGTGGCAAGTTAGGGGACCAGGATTTGGTTTGATGGAATGTCAATTTCAAGAATTTGGCTCAATTTGGTAGATGAGGCTGGATGGTTTGATTTTTGGAAGCTCATGGGGCTTGGAATTTTCTTTTGTATGGTCCAATCAACTCAAAAGAGGCATGGAACCATTTTTGTATGCTCTTGGTAAGAGGGATTTCTCTTTGACTAAAAGCCCAAAAAAAATTTCTTTTTTTTTTTTTTTTTTTTTTTTGTGTGCCTAGGTGGTCAAACCTGGCTCATATGGGCTAACCCATGGGACCTTAAGCTTTTGAAATGGCTTAGATCTCATATGGTGTCATTTTTGTAAAGAATATCCAAAAATATCTCATTTGGATAGAGAATATCTAAGAATATCTTTACTTGGAGAGAATCTCTCATGATCCCTTTATTTTTGGGATAGAATATCTCAAGATATCTTTCTTTTGGGAAAGAATCCGTCATAGATTATATCTTTTAGGAGAAAATCTCTCATTGATTTCTTTTTGGGAGAAAATCCTTCAAGATATCTTTCTTTTGGGAAAGAATCTTTCTAATCTCTTTCTTTTGGTAAGGTTACTAATTAGTAACACTTACCTCTTTCTTCTTTCCTTCTTTGGTTTGCTCTCCTCTATAAAAGCAAGGAGAAGGTTGGATCTCTTGCTCTTATTACTTTCTTTTGCAATAATCTCAAGAGGGCTTCAAGACCAAGAGCTTTTCTTCTTCAAGATCTTCAAGAGTTTTCTTCTTCTTCTCCATCAATGGCTTCAAGTAAGTTCTCCTTTTTTTCAAGAAAACTCCATTGTAGGAAAAAATAAAGTTCTTTCTTTTTTTTTGTTTCTTTCTTTTCTTTTCTTCTCTTTTTTTTTTCTTTTCCACGTGTTTGCCTCCCTTTTTGTTATCACACGGTTTTTTTTTTTGCTTTATTTATTTTTTTTTTTATGTTTTTTTTTTGTGTGGGCCGTACGGACAGATCCGTACGGATCTGGCCGTACGGCCACGTGGCCTGTGGGCCACGGCCTGTGGGCCAGCCCTCATTTTTTTTTTCCTTTTTTTTTTTCTTTCCCTCCCCTTTTTTTTGAGAGAGTTTCTTTTCTTTCTTTTTTTGTTTTCTTTCCCCCTTTTTTTTTTAGAGAAAGTTTCTTTTCTTCTTTTTTTTTTGCTCATCATGATAATGCATTTTTTTTTCGCAAACCAAGATGTTCATGCATGCATTCAATTTGTAAATTAAATTTGTAGCATGATGTGATAGCATACCTGAAAGTTTTTGCAAATTTGGGAACTTGGAGCTCGCAGTGATGTTGAGCCCTTCCTGATTTTGCGGAGACTTTTAGGTTTCGAAAGTTTGGAGTTTCGGAGCTCGCAGCGATGTTGAGCCCATCTTCAAGCTTTCTATTTCTTTCGGGATAGTTCCTTTTCTTCGGAATTGCCCCGTTATCATGTCAAAATTTCGCCAGATTTTTTTTAGCGAGACTCTGTCATTTTGATGTTTGATCTTTTTCTTTTCCATCCTTTTCAGGTGGTTCCTCCAGAGCGAACAAGGGTAAAGAGCCTGCTACAAGCGTACCTCGTCGGTCTTCTAGATCTTCTAATCCGGCCGTTCAGCAGGCTTTTGAGAAGGTCCAGTATGTTGAGAGAAATCTGGAAGAGTGCGACTCCCTCAACAGAGATGAGATGAGGCAGCGACTGATCACTCTCAAGGGAGAGGAATTCTATAAGATCATGGTAAGCAGTCGTCCATGGGTGATGGAAGATCAGAGCGTTTTGCCCAAGCCTACCTTCTTCTTTGGTGATGCAGTCCCTGATGACATTACATACCAGAGGAGATGTTTTCAGTTTTCCTTCACAGCAGATGGTGAGAAGAAGACTGTTACTACCCGGTCGATGTTTGATCGCACCGTCTCGATTCTGAGCCTTGCCCCCACGTGCCCTAAGAGGGAAGATCCTCCAAGTTGGGTGAGAAGGACAAATGTAATCAAGACCGGGGTTTTTGTTGGCGGTTCTCCTGGATATACGGAGAGGTCGCCTGTTGATATGGACCTGTTGATGCCATCCAGCGGCTACCAGGGCTCTGATTATCCGTCGGTCGATTTGAGACCGGTGGGCCTTGGTATTTTCAGCGGTGACGGCAGCAATTGGATCAAGCCTTTCCGACTTCGTGGCCGCTTCAATGCTGACTCCGAGTGGAAGTCGTGGACTGATCGCGTCCTGCTGATTGGTGGCGCCGTTTTGAAGGAAGCCGGGATTTTTGATGCGGTCCGCGCCTTTAGGGAGACCGTGATCTTTTCCGACGAGGCCTTCATGGCTATGCTGGAGTCATTCCTCCCACAAACCAATACCTTCGTTGTGACGAATGGTGAGATTGGTTTTTCTTTGAAGGAGCTGAGCGCCATTACCGGATTGCCCATCCTCGGCAAACTCTATGAGGAGTTTATGCCGATTGACAGCGTCCTCGAGGGGCAGTCTGAGGAGTTCAGGCTTTTATACTTTCAGCTCGTCGCCTTCTATGATTTTTTGAAGGAGAAGGGGGGTTCGAAAGTTAGATCCAGCAGTTGGAAGAGTTTTTGCTCTTCATTCCCCAACTTTTTTGATAGCAGGGAGTCTTCTGATAGCGTGACCCAGGAAGCCGGAGCTCAGGATCCAAGTTCAAAGAAGATCTTGGCCATGCAAGAAGAGTTGAGAGATTTTTGTGCAAGTACAAACGCCATATGTCCTGACATTGCACTGCGGAGAGATCTCGCTGTTTACCTCACTTATTGGCTTGGTGAGGCTGTTTTTGCTGGAGGAGATGGAACGCACATCAGGCCGCATTGTATTTTCCCGGCTTGTCAGATGGCGTTTGGAGAGCAGCTTGCTTTGGTGCCAGCTCTTTACTCCTACCTGTGTACCGAACTGCAGGCTGCTGCTTTTCTGGTTCGGCTTGGGCTTCCCATGAATAGGGTATTTTCAGCCCATATCTTTTATTCGTGGTATGTATACCACTGTCCTGGCTTCCATCGGCTGGGTGCTGCTCAGGATGATGATCCTCTGATGATTCGACTGGCTAAGGGCAAAGCCGTGTCCGAATCACTTTTGTTTGCCCGTATGAGGATCCGACGGTTCAGGGACGTCGAGATGGGGCAATCTTCAGTAAAGCTTTCTCCGGAGTTGCGGAAGAAGGCTTTTGATTTTGGTGCCTCCCGAGACTCTACCAGGGCGGGGTCGGGAAGGCATTATTCCTTGACAAATGCAGAGAGAGAGTGGCTTTTCAGCATACGTGTCGGCACGATGGTGTACCGTAGACATCTTTTCGTCGACATCCAGCCGTATGTACCCTCTCGCTTTGCTTTGCAGCTTGGCTTTTCTCAAGGCGTTGTTGGAGCGCCTTCAAGCATGGTGAAGCGCTTTGGAGGCTTACAGGACGGGAGAAATGCATGGGCTTTCTATAGTGCTGAAGACACTACAGCCATGATTTCTTATCCTGTGTTGCTGACTTCCCGTACTGCCGGCTTTGCGAAGTGGTTCGCGGAGAGCTTTTCGGCATATCGGGGGCTTTCCAAGAAGGAGCTTGATGTGAAGCTGGCATCTGGAAAGGGCCTTGGAAAGTCGGATGGCATCCGGCGAGAGGAAGTTTGGGCCTTCCTTTCTGGAGAGAAGCACAAGATAGGCTTTCTCGGTGACCAGGGCGTCATCGGTTCTGAAGCTGTTCGAGAAATACCTGACGAGGCTTTGGAGCAGCTAGAACAGGAGGAAGCCGAACTTGGTGCTTGGATGCAGGCGGCACAGAGGCAAGCTTCCGTGGAGTCTACTGGCAAGAGCAGACCATCCAGTGAGGAGTCGAGTGGCAAACCTGACTCTGACAGCGGGGCAGGTTCCTCTAAGAAGCGAGCCCGCAGAGGTAAGAGGAGGAGGAGTCATCATCGCAGCAAGGGGCAGCATGAGGATTCTCCTGACTTGGAAGTTCCTCTTACTATCAATGAGGATGTGCCAGTGGATGCTGACGAGCCTCCAGAGAAGAGAAGCCGAGAAGAAGAGACCGTTGGTGAAGGTATGATTCTTCCTTTTTCTCTTTCCATTTCTTTTCATGGGATTTTTTCCATGTTATGATTTGCTTCTTGTTTCTGCTTTTCTTCTTTTTTTTTTTTAGCAGAGGAAGACTTGGTGATGCCTGAGGTCCCAACCGATGAGGTGGTGATGGATCCTGTTGAGGCACCTGAAGAAGAACCGAGGGACTCTGGAGTAAATCCAGAATCTCCAATTGGTACGACTTCTTTTGCTCTCTTTTTTTTTTTTGAGTTTGTGACTTGGCTTGCTAACACATTATATATATATATTTTTTTGTGTCAGCTGACTTGCCACAGGGTTCTGATGACTTTGAACCATCGATGGACGCGAATGTTGATGATGCTTTCGATGAGTTCATGGAGGAAGAAAGTGTTCCGCCAGTCGTCGAAGAAGGTATTTTGTAGTTATAACTCTGATAATGATTTTCAAACAGGGTCATATTCATACCTTTTTGTGTTTCCTTTGCAGGTTTTGAAGTGGCAGAGGAGGATCCGTCGCTTCCAGAGCAAGAGATGCCAGAGGTTGATCCAGAGGTAGAGATTCCTGGGACCAGCTCTGACAATATTGAGGAGATTCCTCGCGCTGAGATTCCTTCCCGAGCAGGAGCAGCTTCAGCTGGAAAGAGTTCTTTTGTTACTCTTTCAACAGATGATGATATGAGTAGCCGACCAACGGAGTTGGGCGAATCTTCAGCTGGGCCATCTCTTCTTTTTGCGAAGAAGGTGGTGGTGCGAGTTCTGAGCTCTTGGATTGAGACTCTCTTTTCTGGGCACTTGGAAGCCGGATTTGGCATGATCCAGCATGTGCAGGAGATTCTCAGTGATGCTGAAGAAGCTGGTACGGATGTCACAGGTGCCAGGGCGATCGTTGATAGGATCATTGCACTGGGTGACAAGTGGTTTGAGACCGTGAGTTTGGCTGATGACCAGTTCTTCAAGGAGATGTTCCTGGACCCTGCTGATAAGGCTAAGTCTGACCTGGATGAGGCTACAGAAAGCAAGAAGCAGGCAGTCCGAAAGAGGAACTTAGAAGAGCTAGCCATCATCAGGCTGACGCATGACCTTAACATCCTTGACAGGGAGGTCGATGAGGCCAGGAAACGTCTTGAGCATTTGCAGGCACAAGTCGCTGCCAAGTGGACTGCCATAATAGAGGCTCGCGACAGGGAGAGTGCTCTGATTCACCAGGTTGCAGATGCCGAACGGGTTCTCAAAAGGAAGTCTGATGAGGAGGAACAATGGCAAACTGCTCGAGGTAAGCTTCCTGGTGTGAAAGAAGGGGTACAGCCCACTCCAGCATCTCATGGCAGGTTCCTGAAGAAGCGTGCCTTGGAATCGTTGACGGATGAGGCTAAAAGTTTGCTTGGGGAGCTGAACTCTTGGCTGGAGACCATTTTTGATTGAGCTCCTGTATATTATATTTTTTTTTTTTTTACAGAAACCATCATTCTTTCTTTTCTTTTTTTGGTACCACTTGTATTTTTTTGGTACTTATTTTTTTGTAGTGCTTGTGAACACTTTCTTTTTTTTTGGTACCACATGTATTTTTTTGGTACTCTTTTCTTTTTTTTTTTTTATCCCTACGCTCACTTGAATCTTTTTGTGATAAAAGTAATTGCTAAATGGGATGCTCTTTTTTTTGTTATCCCTACGCTCACTTGAATCTTTTTGTGATAAAAGTAATTGCTAAATGGGATTTGATCAAAAGGTTGTCATTTTGTGAAAATCTTTTGTCAAAGTGATTGTTTTGGCATGAAAACCAGGTTTTTGTTTGTGGCATGGAAGCCAATTTTGGCATGAGAGCCAGCTTTTTTTTGTGGCATTGATAGCCGAGTTTTTTTTTTTTTTGTGGCATCTATAGCCAATTTTGGTGGCATTGATAGCCTGTTTTGTTTTGGTGGCATTGATAGCCGTTTTTTTTTTTGAAATCCAAGTTTTTTTTTTTTTTGTTTGTGGCATTGATAGCCGGTTTTGTTTTGATGGCATTGATAGCCGGTTTGTGGCATTTATAGCCTGTTTTGATGGCATTTATAGCCGGTTTGTGGCATTTATAGCCTGTTTGTGGCATTTATAGCCTGTTTGTGGCATTTATAGCTTGTTTTGATTTAAAAAAAAATGCAAGTATCGACTAAAAGTCGCCTCCCTGCTGAATGTTCTTGCAAGTATCGATGGAATGTCGCATCCTTGCTCATTCGGTTGCGAGTATCGATGGAATGTCGCATCCTCGCGGATTTGGGTGCAAGTATCGATGGAATGTCGCATCCTTACTTTTAAAAATTTTTTGTTTTGCGGGTACTGACTTGATGTCGTTTCCCCACGATTTTTGAAATTTGTGGTTTTCTCGAACCTTTGGGTTATGGATATCAACTGAAATGTTGCGTCTCCACAGTTTTGGATTTTGCAAGTATCGACGAAATGTCGCTTCCCTGCGATTTTGGAAGTGTCGAACGTGGTTCGCTTGCTTCCGATTTGTGCGAGTATCGACTAAGCATCGCTTCCTCGCGGGTTTTTTGAAAAACCATTTTTTTTTTGTTTAAAGACACGAGGGTCATAAATTTTGACCTAAAACCATTTTGGCGGTAAAAGGCAGGGTGGACTAGGGTGGAAATCCCTGAATCCGGATTTTGTTTCAAACCATGAATTTTGGGTTCAAAGGTTGAAAATTTTGGTCAAGTTAGGGAAAGGTTCCTAAACTTGGATATATATATATTTTTTTGAACAATGAAACGATGAAAGTAAGCATTGTTTTAGATTTCTAGAAATTTCAACATTTGATATGAAAATTCTAAAAAAGGGTGGGTTTAGCGAGCGTGTACCTGGAAACCGGTTTTGGCCATACAGGCATTGCTCTTACCCAGTTGGGTAAGTCTTCAAGGGTAGTACCGCTTTAAGAACTTGCCATTGATGGGCAGCATACATCTGTCACCTTCCATGTTTAGGAGTGCGTATGCGCCATTGGAGAAAACTTTGTCGATGACGTAGGGTCCCTCCCATTTCGGCTCAAATTTGCCTTTGGACTTGTGAGCGAAGACCATTGGTCTTTTTACCGCAAGAACCAAGTCATTCTTTTTGTAGGCGCGTTGCCTGACCTTTTTATCGAAAGATCCTGCCATACGTGCTTGGTAAAGTTCAATGCTTTGTTGAGCTTCGAGCCGTCTCTCATCGAGATTGTCCAGCTCATGGAGCCGCAATTTGACATTGCTTTCTTGAGTCATGTCATTTTGCAAGGATACCCTCAAGGAAGGAATTTGTACTTCCAAGGGCACGACAGCTTCGCATCCATAGACCAAGGAGAATGGTGTGCTATGGGTTGGTCCTCGAACGGTGGTTCGATAGGCCCACAAAGCTTCAGACATTTTGTCGCTCCAGTCTCTTTTGTGACTAGAGACCATTTTTTTTGAGGATTTTGCAGAGTGTCTTGTTGAAAGCTTCTGCTAACCCGTTTGCTGCCGGATTGTATGGAGTCGAAGGACAGCTTTGAATTTTGTATTTGTCGCAGAACCTGTAGAATCGATGATCCCGGAACTGTGGTCCGTTATCATGGACGAATCTTTTGGGTATACCGAAACGACAAATGATGTTGGTGCGCAGGAACTGAAGGACTGATGAGGTCTTCATTTCGTTAAACGCAAATGCTTCTGACCACTTGGAGAAATAATCCGTAGCGGCGAAGATGAAGCGATGACCTTTGCTTGAAGGGGGAGAAATAGGACCTATGATGTCCATACCCCAGGCTTCGAAAGGCCATGAGATCGCTGTAGGATGTAGCCATTCTGGAGGCATGTGAATGTAATCTCCATGAACTTGGCATTGTTGGCAGCGCTTAGCAAATTGCATTGCGTCAGCTACCATGGTAGGCCAGTAATATCCTAACCTTTTTATCTGATCATAGAGCTTAGGTCCAGCCTGATGAGCTCCACAAAGACCAGCATGAACTTCTTTGAGTGTTTCTTCAGCCTCTTGTTGTGACAAGCAGCGTAGAAGTACTCCGTTGAAGGATTTCCTGTAAAGGATTTTTGAAAGAATATCCAAATGGAAGCTTGGGGTTCGCCTTTGGATGCTTACCCGTTCTTTTGGATCTTCAGGTAGGATTCCGAACATAATGTAATCAATGAACGGATCCCTCCAGTCGCCAATTGAAGTTTGAAGGATTGAAATCCGACTTCCGACCACTTGGTGGCATTCAGCAACTGCTTGGTGTGTGTTAAGAGGAGGAAGGATTCTCCTTTCACACACTGTGATTTGCATGTTTTCCCCTTCCTGGATTGCCATGGATGCGGCAAGTCCGGCTAGGGCATCTGCACGTATGTTTTCACCTCTACGAATGTGGGTGATGTGACAAATGTCAAACTTTTGCAGAAGTGATTGTGCCTTGTTGTAGTAGGGCAACAAATCTGGCTTCCTGACTTCAAATTTCTGATTCATCTGGTTGACGATCAGTTGAGAGTCTCCAAAGACTTCCAGCATGGTGATACCGGATTCGATGGCGAGTTCCAATCCTAAGATCAGAGCTTGATATTCAGCTGCATTGTTTGTGCATGGTTCCTAGTAGCGAGAAAGCGTGTGGAATCATGTATTTGTCGGGGCTAACAAAGAGGATGCCAACTCCCGAGATCAGCTGTCTTTTTTCATTTGTCCTGGTTGCACCGTCAAAGTACATGTCCCAGGAGGCACTTTGTGAGAAAGTCTCCACATTGTAGACTGGTTCGTCTGGGAGATCATCTCTGAGTGGAGAATCTTTAGGCAATGGATGCTCTACGAGGAAGTCCGCTAGAGCTTGCCCTTTGATTGCTTTTTGTGGTACATACCTAATATCAAATTGTGACAGAAGGATGGACCATTTTGCCAGTCGAGCATTGAGAGAACCTGCCTTTGTGACAAGGACCTTCAAGAGGTTGACCCTCGAGACCAGGTAGACTGTGTTGGAAAGCAAGTAGTGACGCAGCTTTTGTACGGCGAACATCACTGCAAGACATTCTTTTTCGACTGGAGAGTAGCGATGCTCTGCACCTACTAGCATGCGGCTGAGGTAATATAGAGCAGCTTCTTTTCTTTGATCATTTTCTTGCGCAAGCAGAGCTCCCAGAGAGTGATCAAGGGCTCTTGTGTACAAGATGAATGGTTTTCCAGTGGTAGGAGCAGCTAACACTGGAGGTTTTGTCAGGTATGACTTGATGTCTTGGAAAGCAGCTTCACAGTCAGCATCCCAAACAAAGTTTACACCTTTTTTCATCAATCGGGAGAATGGACGGCATTTCCCCGAAAGATTGGAGATGAACCGTCTGATGTAGGCTAATCTCCCTTGAAGCCCTTTGAGTTCTCTCAAGGTTCTTGGAGAGGGCATTTCTAGAATGGCTTTGACTTTTATGGGGTCAAGCTCTATTCTAGCTTTCCGAACTAAGAATCCGAGGAACTTACCAGACGAGACGCCGAAGAAGCATTTCAATGGATTCATTCGCAGTTTGTGTTTGCGAAGCCGGAGTGTAAGTGCTCTCATCAGACGATGCTTCGGAAGAGCTATAATCCC
Organism: Litsea cubeba; assembly: GCA_012931725.1. Classification (NCBI taxonomy): domain Eukaryota; kingdom Viridiplantae; phylum Streptophyta; class Magnoliopsida; order Laurales; family Lauraceae; genus Litsea; species Litsea cubeba. The sequence goes on from CM022950.1 coordinate 37,978,918, forward strand.
AAATTATAACATTACAGGAAGCTCTGACGGGAGACGTTGCCTGATCGGAGTCAGACTCATCCTCGGATGTGAGAGGATCGTCTATCCAGCAATTTTCTCCATTTTCAGGAGTTGAGGGAGGATGTACCTGGTGGTCTTCAGGGACTTCAGGCTCTGGATTGCGAGGAGGCTCGTTGACGCGTTCTTGCTCTTATTCTAGAGCGAGTCGCTGCAAGATCCTTGCATATTCTTCAAGATCAGGCATGGGAGCCGGATCTTCTTCTTCATCATCTCTTTGTGGCTCAACATTGTTGATTTCCACTGGAGTAATGAGGGGTGCTGGTTCAGCAGCATTTTCTTGTACAGCTTCTTGGTCTTCTTCATCATCAGACCAGGATCCTTGTGGCTGTAGGGGGTTATACCAGATTACTGGCATAAGATGAGACTCAGGAACCCATTCTTCATCGGAGAGATATTCTCCTGTTTCAAGGGACTCCTCCCACTCATCTGTGTAGTTGGATTCGAATCCATCATCGGTGTCGCTTGATTCGTATCCATCAATGGAGAATCCAACTACCGAATTGCAAGAGTATGATGCCTCCTGCATGGCTTCTTTGAATTGAGGTGGCATGAAATCACTGAGAGTGAATTTCCTTACCCCCTTTGAAGTCTCTGGAAGGGATGTTTTTGTTACCTCCAGTGAAGCGGTAGAGGAAGCCTCTGCCTTTTCTTTGACCTCTAGTTTTGGCTGGGTCTTCTCTTGCCTTTTGAGCTTGAGGAGATGTTTCCTAGCCTGCCTTCGCTGTTGAGCTGTAGGCTTTATTTTCACGACCTCCCAATTTTCATCTTCCAGGAGATCGGGATGTACCCATATCGATTGTCCGTCTGGTGTCGGGTATGGATTGAGTTTATCACCTTGAAGGAAGTAGTGATCTTTTTCTTCGGTGATCTTGATGTTTGTCCACATGTCACCATGTTGACGGAGGCAGACCCATAGTTTTTGTCAAAGGTGATGACTCCGTTTTTCCACATCTCATTTATTTTCTCTCTCACAACGAAGCATTGATTGAGAGGATGCGAGATCATCTGGTGGTATGGACAGTACCGAGGATCGTTGGTTTTGCCAACATCACCCGGTCTTTTTGGTTCAGGCAAGGTGAGCTTGCCATTTGCCACAAGAGCCCCGAAGATTTCATCAACATCTTCATCAAACGGGTATTTCTTCTCTACTCGTTCTTTGAAGGCATCAGAGAGTTCAGGTTTCTTACCAACAGCTTTGTTTTCAGCTTTCTTTGGTGGCTGAGGAGCTGACTTGGTCTGCACATTGAGGACCTCTTTCTTCTTTGGTTTTGAGGTCGTAATGGCGGTTGGCTCTTTTCTTGATGATTTCTGACTGTTGAGGTCTTTAATCACCGTTTCAGCTTCCATGGAAGCTTCTAGGAGTTCTCCCAGGTTTTTTGATTTGTTGCCGATGATCATGGAGCGGATTCTGGCTCTCATGTTGTTTCGACAGATGTCGACTAGCGACGCCTGTGGCAATACGTCAGAGCATTTGTATGCCATTGCTTTCCACTTGTGAATGAAGTCATATGTTGATTCATTCTCCCCCTGTTTTAGGCTGGACAGCTGAGCCATAGTAGCGGGGTGATCTTCACCTTTGAAGTGAGTCAGGAAGCGTGTCTCTAGCACGGCCCAGTTTTGGATTGAGTCCTCCGGCAGAGTGGAGTACCAATCGAAGGCCGTACCTTTTAGAGTACTTGCAAAGAGGCGGATCTTGAGTGCATCTTGATCCGCGATAGCTCCTGTCAGGATCTTGAAGTGGATGACGTGCTGTCTGGCTGATCCTTTCCCCGTATATGTTTGGAGAGTAGGATGCTTGAATTTGGTGGGGAACGGGACCGAGTCCATCCATAAGGGATATGGTGGCTTGATCCCATGCTCTTTGAGTATATCCTCTTCTTTTGCTTTGGCGAGGATACCGTCTACGTCCTTTTTGGTAAGGGCGCGTGACTCATTTTCTTCTCTATTTACCTCGTCGTCTTGACGATTCGGAGGAGGTTCATTGTTCGCCTGATTTTGGAAGGCGAGGAGAAGGTTTTCCATCAGAGTTTCAATCCTCTGCTGGCCCTGTTCCAACTGCTGGATGTGGGTGATCGCATCTTCTGGAGGTGGATTGCGGGGGTGGTGGCTCAGAATTTGTAGCCAAGACATTCATCCTTCGTGATTCAAACGAAGAAACTGTCCTGGTGACTGAGCTGGGGCTCATTCTTTTTGAAAAAGAGCTTGAGGAAGGATCACTCTGTTGTCCTTTGCTTGAAGGAGCAGGGGATTCTTCTGAATGTCTTCTTGTCCTTGAGACGCTTGCGGGTCATTGGACGTCGGACATGGATTTTTGTTGCTGATTTTTGGTGCCTTCTGGTTTTTCCAACCATATGGACGGCAGCAACTTGGTTGGGTCTTTCTTTTTCGACCCATTTGGGAGAGACTTGAAGTGTGGGAGGCTGGGTCCTTTGCTTCTCTAGTCTCTTTTGCCGGTATAACGCGCGGCGGCGTATACGGCGAGCAATTTGAGCTTCGGTCAGCTCTGACTGGGCTTTGACGATGAAGGATGTGCTCCCTCGGGCGCAGCAGCCGAGCCTGTCTTCTCTGTAGCTGGGCAAGGACAGGATGCGAACCCTGTCCTTCGCCTGTTGCAGCGAAGCTTTGAATTTTTGAAGTTCGGCCCCTGTAGATATGAAGGGTCAAACTGCAGATTTGTAGGCCTTAGCAGGTGCTTGTGGAGGCCTTGTGATGCATGACTTGATTTTGGGCTTGTAGGAACAAGCCGGCTCATACTGGGATGACTTGAGAGTCAGGTTGGAGATGGGTCTCTCCTCTTTCATGTAAGCAAGAGGATAGAACTGGTTCTCCTTGAGTGGGGCCAGGAATGCTGGCTTAGTGGATGTATGGGACCTTCTCTGTTTTGGTGAAGGTCTTGGGGACCAAGTCTTGGGGTAGACCTGGTTGTTTGCAGGTTGAGGCTTCGTGGGGCTGCCACGGGCTTCAGGCCTTCTGGTGCTCGCCTTTGGTGTCATGGTAGTGACACGTTGAGTGGCGAGTTTCTGCTTCTTGGAGGGAGCAGTTTGTTCCTCAGGAAGTGGGAATGGTCCCAGCGTCCCAAAGACGATAGTCCGGGGAGTCGAGGTCGACTCGGAGTTCAGAGAGTTGCCGAGGGAGTTGACACTTCGGCAGCTGATGGGGCGCTTGTAGGTGCGCGTGGTTTGCTTCTGTTGAAGCATAAGTTGGTGCTTGTTTTCGTCGAAAGTAATGGTTAGTGAAGCTGCCATTGTTAGTTTTCGAAAATTTCTGAAACAAGACCACATCCATTAGTAATCACAAGAATATAATGATCATGAATGGGAAGTTCTATGGTTTCGTCTTTTCAAATTGCTCGAGGTAGATGACCCAAGGAATATGAGGAAGGCAAAATGCCATAGAGGGTACAATTGTTCTGATCGCAAGTATGGTAAACCCAGAATGGGCATCCCAGTGACTGCTAGAAGCAATTGTGAACTTAAATTCGACTTATCGAGAAGCAGAGCTTGCTCGAGGTAAGAAGAATATAAAGTTGGAGTTACAGATGTGCCGGTCGCAATACAGTAGACCCTGAAAGGGCGTACTAGTACCGCTAGACACAAATGTTTTGAGACCGCATCTATGAGATGAGATTCTCTGTTTTGAAAGGTCAAGATTGGATTCATCAAAGAGAGCAGATGGTATTCCAATCTGAACACGGGCTCAGCGATTTCCGCGAGCGCCAGTGCTCAGAAAGAAATGAACCATGATTTCTCGGATCTGAATCTAAAAATGACGAGTTTTTTTTTTTTAAAGGCCAATATCGGGTTTATCAAAGAGAGCAAAAGGCACTCCAATCTGAACACGGGCTCAGCGATTTCCGCGAGCGCCAGTGCTCAGAAAGGAGAAGACCAAGATTTCTCTAATCTAAACCCAAAATGACGGAAGTTTTTTTTTTGAAGATTTTTGAAGATTTTTTTTTTTAAAAAAAAAATCTTTTTTTTTTATTTTTTATTATTATTTTTTTTTAAGATTTTTTTTTGAAATTTTTTTTTTATTTTTTATTTTTTATTTTAAAATTTTTATTTTTAAAAATTTTATTTTTGAAAAAAAATTTATTTAAAAGACGAGAGAGTACACATAGGCCTCCTAACCCGGTCTTATGAAATCTTGATTGATAGAATTGCCCCCAGGTAAGGGTAGGATTACTTAATGAACCCGTTTGGAGGACCCTTGCCTAGAACAGTCAAGCTGTCTCCACACTCTGGACAAGGCTTTTCTTTGAATCAACCATGATCAAAGAACACAGTTGGTTTAACCTTAGTGGTCTATGTCTTTTTTTTATTTTATTTTATTTTTATGAATTCATCGAAGAGAAACAATGGCCCAAAACCTTAGTCGAACAGGCTCAACATTTCTGCAAGCGCGATGAACGATAGGAACGGATCAAGGTTTCTCAATTTTGAATCCAAATTGAGAAATCTAAAATTTTTTTTTTTACTTTTTTTTTTATATATATATATATTTTTTTTAATGAACTCATCAAAGAGAAACAATGGCCCAACCCCCGATCCGAACACGGTCTCGGCGATTTCCGCGAGCGCCAGTGCCCAGAAGGGAAAGGATCAAAGTTTCTCAATTTTGAATCCAAAAATGAAAAATCTGATTTTTTTTTTTTTTTTTTTTTTTTTGAAAAGAGAAAGAGTGGAAATAAATTCAAAGAATTAGAAATTTCCAAACAAAAAATCTCATCTCATTTTTTATTATGCGGAATTCAACATAGGCCACCAATTATAAAGTAGCCAAGGGATCGAGAAAAGAAATATAAGCATAGAGCAAAATATATGATATGCAAATATTTCATTTCTAGCATCGTGTTCTCAAATAAACGAGTCCCACCGGGTGATGCCAGCTTGATGGACCGCGCTCCCGGAATGCCCGGGGTTCCTACCGAGGTCGGCGGACGTGGGAGTCCGTTTGGTTCCGACCCTTTCGTAACCGGGGGGCAAAAGGGGGGCGTGCATCAACATTTCTTTTTTTGTGGGTGTGCCAGATTTTCTATTTTTACTTGGAATTGCAAGTGGTGATCCGGAGATCAACCTTCGCAAGTAAAAAGGAAATCAACTTCTTTCAAGTTTTCCATTGCACATATATTTAAGAAAAGAGACATTTTTTTGATTTGCCGTGAAAGGCGATTTTTTTGGCATTTATAGCCGATTTTGGCGTTTATAGCCGATTTTGGCGTTTATAGCCGATTTTTGGCGTTTATAGCCGATTTACAATCCTTATCAACAATGAAAGACAAGAATTGTGATTTTTGTCTCTTTAAAAAAATACAAACTACAATGAAAAGCAAGAAAAGGAGGATCTAACTTCTCAGGAGATTGTGGGGGACTCGTTTAGATTGACAGTCGCAAGCCATATGTGGGCTTCGCCATCATCCATGCAGATGAGAACAGAGGATGCTATCGATTCGCTTGGCTTGGCTATAACCTCGGGTTTTTAGAGGACAAAGACCAAAGGAAGGTCCTATGTCCAATAAAAAGCCGAGTAGACGGGCTGAAAAGCCATATCTAAGCCATTGGAGGCAGGAGGAGAAGGCAAGGACCTTGGGGGGGGGGGTACCCCCCAAGGGACTTTTGTCACCTTGTTGCGGTGGCCGGTGTAGAATTTCCGCAGAGTTTTCTCTCTTTTTCCTTTCACTGGATTTCTGTCTGCTGTCTGTTGATGTTGTGTTGTTGTCTGTGTGTGTCCTTTTTCTTCTTGGAGAGCCCTCCTATTTATAGGCTTTTAGGTAGCCTTTTAGGTGGGTTTATGGGCTTTTATTGTCATTAAGCCGCATAATGGGAGGAGTTACAAAATTGAATTGTTTATTTTGTAACTCCTTTTTCTTGGCTTCTGATTGGCCGGAGGAGATTGAGGGCATTTAATCGCCTTTAATCGCCATGATGGGAGGAGTTTCATGGGTTAAATGCCATGAATCTCTTGACTTGTAACTCCCGAATGCTTGCTTCTGATTGGGCCGTCCAAAGAAATGGATTAATGACTGTAATAAAGCTAGTCAATTAATCGCATTAAGTGGTCGCCGAGCAGCTGAAGAGTCGCGGGCCATGCCACGTCTTTTGAGATTCTTCTGTTGATGATCATCGATGGATCTTCATGTAGATCGACATCAGATGATCATGTAATTTCAGGTGTTTGTTGCCAACAGCGGGTCGGTGCCATCTGTCCTGTCGATTTCTCGATCGGTCGGGTAGAAAGCACACTTTTTTGGTTGACCGGGTGGCGATCAATACTATCTTCGATACTCTAGATGATTTACCCGTGTTTTGGACGGATGTCAGAGGACTTGGTGTCTCAAAAGCATGAATTTTGGAAAGTACCAGAGGCTGGGCTCCTCGAATCACGAAAAAACGGCGAAAACCGGGGTTTCCGGGGCTTTCCCGGCGACCCCGGGTTCCAAGGTCGCCGGCGACCCTGGCCCAGGGTCGCAGGGGTCTGCGACCCTGGGGGGGTTTTCCCCCTTTCGTGTCCCGTTTTGCGTCTGTTTTTGCTTTTTTTTTATTCTTTTTTCTTCTGTATTTTTCCTTGACATTTTGACCATTTATTGGCCTAATTTCTTTGTAGGAAACCTGATGAGAATCCTTGCATTTTATTTTGCAAAGTTTCCAATTTCCTGAGAAAGCCGAAGACTTTGTCGCGCAGAGCAGCCGATTTTCCGTCAGAAGCTGAAACTGGGCCAAACGATGTCGGAATGACCTGAAATTTGGTGTGAAGCCTCCTGAGCAATAAATAAGACCAACCATAGGCTTTTGTTTGAGTTTCAAAGCCGTTTGGGGTCCTATCACCTGTAGACTTGCTTTTTGTCGCGATGAAGATGTCGCGGTTTGATGTGCGGTCAATCGATGTCCGATTGACTTGAAATTTGACAGGGAACCTATTGGAGTCATTTTAAGATGATCCATAGGCTCTGTCTTGGAAATCATGGTCCCGGAGAGCTTTTGTCACCGAGAGCTCCTTTTCGGCTGTCGGAGAAGCGAAGTTAGGCCAAATGATTTTGAAATGGCCCGAAACTTGTTGTGTACTCCTCTTTGGGCTGTCTGGAAGAATCTTGCAGTTTTTGTTTGATTTTGACAAGATTTGATTTTTGGAAGCAGCATTGCCTATTTATGGCAGGTTGCGACTTCATGTAGCTCTTTGGATCTTGAAAAGGCAAAGTGACATTTTTGGTGTCAACAATAAGGGTTCGTCCGTTGATCACACCACTTATCGTTCTATGATAGGAAGCTTGCTTTATTTGACTGCTACAAGACCGGATCTTCTGCAAGCAGTATGTATGGTGGCTCGATTTCAAGCATCACCAACTGAGACGCACCTTACAGCAGTAAAAAGGATATTTCGATATCTAAAAGGTACCATGGAGCTTGGTATTTGGTATCCTAAAGGCAAATCCTTCACTCTTGTTGCATACTCTGACGCCGATTGGGCTGGATGTACAGATGATCGCAAGAGTACAAGCGGTGGTGCATTCTATCTCGGTGAAAGGTTGGTGGCATGGCACAGTAAGAAACAAGATTCAGTATCCCTTTCTACAGCGGAAGCGGAATATATTGCAGTGGCAACTTGTTGTACGCAAGTGTTATGGATGCGGCAAATGCTTTCTGATCTAGGAGTTGGTGCCTGATGTTAGGGGTTTGGTGATCCTATCTGTTGGTGCAGATAAATTGTAAAGGGAGTAGGTGCTTCCTAGATAGTTGGTGCTATCTGAGACTTAAGGGTTGGTGCTCTTTGTCATTGGTGCGACTAAATAGATTCAGACCTGCTCCGGATCAGTGTTCGGACAGTCTTTGAACCGTGGACGTAGCCTTTCGGTGAACCACGTTAAATCTGGTGTCCTTATGTGATTTGATTAGCTTTTGTTGTTAAATTGGACCTGTTTTTAAGGAATCACTGATTCACCCCCCCCCCCCTCTCAGTGATCGCGATATCTAACACAGCTCTGACAGGAGACGTTGTCTGATCGGAGTCAGACTCATCCTCGGATGTAAGAGGATCGTCTATCCAGCAATTTTCTCCATTTTCAGGAGTTAAGGGAGGATGTACCTTATGGTCTTCAAGGACTTCCGGCTCTGGATTGTGAGGAGGCTCGTTGACACGGTCTTGCTCTTATTTAGAGCGAGACGCTGCAAGATCCTTGCATATTCTTCAAGATCAGGCATAGGAGCCAAAATCTTCTTCTTCATCAACTCTTTGTGGCTCAACATTGTTGATTTCCACTGGAGCAATAAGGGGTGTTGGTTCAACAACATTTTCTTGTACATCCTCTTGGTCTTCTTCATCATCAGGCCAGGATCCTTGCGGCTGCAGGGGGTTATACCAGATTACTGGCATAAGATGAGTCTCAGGAACCCATTCTTCATCGGAGAGATATTCTCCTATTTCAAAGGACTCCTCCCACTCGTCGGTGTAGTTGGAGTCGAATCCATCATCGGTGTCGCTGGACTCGTATCCATCAATGGAGAATCCAACTACCGAATTGCAAGAGTATGATGCCCCCTGTGTAGCTTCTTTAAATTGAGGTGGCATGAAATCACTGAGAGTGAATTTTCTTACCCACTTTGAAGTCTCTGGAAGGGATATTTTTGTTGCCTCCAGTGAAGCGGTAGAGGAGGACTCTGCCTTTTCTTGGACTTCTTGTTTTGGCTGGGTCTTCTCTTGCCATTTGAGCTTGAGGAGATGTTTCCTAGCCTACCTTTGCTGTTGAGGTGTAGGCTTTGTTTTCACGACCTCCCAATCTTCATCTTCTAGGAGATCGGGGTGTACCCATATGGGTTGTCCGTCTGGTGTCGGGTAAGGAACTAGCTCTTCGGATGCTTGGATTGTGTTTATCACCTTGAAGGAAGTTGTGATCCTCTTCTTCGGTGATTTTGATGTTTGCCCACATGTCACCATGTTGACGGAGGCAGACCCATAGTTTTTGTCAAAGGTGATGACTCCGTTTTTCCACATCTCGTTTATCTTCTCTCTCACAACGAAGGATTGATTGAGAGGATGCGAGATCATCTGGTGGTATGGATAGTACCGAGGATCGTTGGTTTTGCCAACATCACTCGGTCTTTTGGGTTCAGGTAAAGTGAGCTTGCCGTTCTCCACAAGAGCCCCGAAGATTTCATCAACATCTTCAATAAACGGGTATTTCTTCTCTACTCGTTCTTCGAAGACATCTAAGAGTTCAGGTCTCTTACCAGCATCTTTCTTTTCAACTTTCTTTGGTGGCTGAGGAGCTGACTTGGTCTGCACATTGAGGACCTCTTTCTTCTTTGGTTTAGAGGTTGCAATGGCGGTTGGCTCTTTTCTTGATGATTTCTGACTGTTGAGGTCTTTAATCACCGTTTCAGCTTCCATAGAAGCTTCTAGGAGTTCTCCCAGGTTTTTTGATTTGTTGCCGATGATCATGGAGCGGATTCTAGCTCTCATGTTGTTTCGACAGATGTCGACTAGCGATGCTTGTGGCAATACATCAGAGCATTTGTATGCCATTGCTTTCCACTTGTGAATGAAGTCATATGTTGACTCATTCTCCCCTTGTTTTAGGCTGCACAGCTGAGCCATAGTAGCGGGATGATCCTCACCTTTGAAGTGTGTCAGTAAGCGTGTCTCTAGCATGGCCCAATTTTGGATGGAGTCCTCCGGCAGAGTGGAGTACCAATCAAAGGCCGTACCTTTTAGGGTACTTGCAAAGAGGCGGATCTTAAGTGCATCTTGATACGCGATAGCTCCCGTCAAGATCTTGAAGTGGATGACGTGCTGTCTGGCTGATCCTTTCCCCGTATATATTTGGAGTAGGGTGCTTGAATTTTGTGGGGAACGGCACCGAGTCCATCCATAAGGGATATGGTGGCTTGATCCCATGCTCCTTGAGTATATCCTCTTCTTTTGCTTTTGCGAGGATACTGTCTACGTCCTTTTTTGTAAGGGAGCGGGACTCATTTTCTTCCCCATTTACCTCATCGTCTTGATGATTCGGAGGAGGTTCATTGTTTGCCTGATTTTGGAAGGCGATGAGAAGGTTTTCCATCAAAGTTTTAATCCTCTGTTGGCCCTGTTCCAACTGCTGGATGCGTGTGATCGCATCATCTTGAGGTGGATTGCGGGGTGGTGGCTCAGAATTTGTAGCCAAAACGTTCATCCTTCGTGATTCGAACGAAGAAACAGTCCTGGTGACTAGGCTGGGGCTCATTCTTTTTGAAAAAGAGCTTGAGGAAGGATCGCTCTGCCTCCTTTGCTTGAAGGAGCAGGGGATTCTTCTGAGTGTCTTCTTGTCCTGGAGACGCTGCGGGTCATCGGACGTCGGACATGGATTTTGGATGTTGACTTTTGGCGTCTTCTAGTTTTTCCAACCATATGGACAATAGCAACTTGGTTGGGTCTTTCTTTTTCGACCCATTTAGGAGAGACTTGAATTGTTGGAGGCTGGGTCCTTTGCTTCTCTAGTCTCTTTTGTCGATACGACGCACGGCGGCGTATACGACGAGCAATTTGAGCTTCGGTCAGCTCTGGCTGGGCTTTGACAATGAAGGATGTGCTCCCTCGAGCGCAGCGGCCGAGCCTGTCTTCTTTGTAGCTAGGCAAGGACAGGATGCAAACCCAGTCCTTCCCCTGTTGCAGCGAGGCTTTGAATTGTTGGAGTTCGGCCCCTGTAGAGATGAAGGGTCGAACTGCAGGTTTGTAGGCCTCAACAGATGTCTGCAGAGGCCTTGTGATGCATGACTTGATTTTGGGCTTGTAAGAACAAGCCGGCTCATGCTGGGTTGACTTGGGTGTCAGGTTGGAGATGGGTCTCTCCTCTTTCATGTAGGCAAGAGGGTAGAACTGGTTCTCCTTGAGTGGGGCCAGGAATGCTGGCTTGGTGGATGTTTGGGACCTTCTTTGTTTTGATGAAGGTCTTGGGGTTGACCTGGTCGTTTGCAGGTCGATGCCTCGTGGGGGTGCCACGGGCTTCGGCCCTTCTGGTGCTCGCCTTTGGTGTCACGGTAGTGACACGTTGAGAGGCGACCTTCTGCTTCTTGGAAGGAGCTATTTATTCCTCGAGAAGTGGGAATGGTCCCAACGTCCCAAAGACGATAGTCCGGGGAGTCGAGGTCGACCCGGAGTTTCCATGGGTAAGGTTTCCAATTTTAAGTAGGTCTTTCTACTTGAAAGGTTGGACTCCTCTTTGGATTAGTATTCCTATGAGAAAGTTTCCTCTTTGGATTAGGAACTTAAAATTAGTAAGTGTTCTACAACTAGGATTACTAATTGCATCGGAAGTTCCTTTAGTTTCATTTTCTAATTGGAGTGTTTCTAAAAGGAAATAAATCTTTAGATTATACTTTCCTATTAGGACATCTTTGAGAATTAGGAGAGAACTTTATGGGAAAGCTTTCCTCAAAGTTTCTATAAAAAAAAGAGACCACATAGCCCTTGGACGTCCAACACACATAGAGCATAAGGAGAGTCCCACACGTCCAGCCTTTGGATGTTTTTCTTCTTCATTGAAGAGAACTTAAGGTCTGAGATTTTTCCTTGGAAAAATAGTTCTCAATTCCTAGAATAAGATCCCACCATCTTAGCCAGTCAGATTTGGAAGTGAGATAGAGGAGAAGATCAAAGGCAACACTACTGCAGAAAATTCCAGCAATTTGTTTGCTAGTTGCAAGTCTGAGTTCGGGCCTTTGGATCTATTTTTTCAGAGATTTGAAGTCTACAAATCTTCGAGGTAATAGTCTTCTTCATTCTCCTTTAATTATACACTTGTTGGTCATGAATTCATGGAGTTCTCATGCGATCTCTATGGCTGATTTATGCTGCCCAAACCAGATTTTTTAAAAATCTGTCATGTTAAAAATTAGCCATGAATGTCTTCAGCTAATTCATATCCGAATCGCAGTTTCTTTCAGTGGTATCAGAGCCACTCCATGTGAAATCATGATCCCATGTTGTGTATAATTAATCCTAGATTGATTATGGGCATGGTGGCACCCTATTAAAGTTATGTTGTGATGCATGTTGTGTGCAAGTTTAATTAACATTGCTGGAATTTATTTTCCAGTTTTGTTTAATGATGCACATAGTGTGTTCGCATGCACTAACCTCTTTGATTGCAGCCATGTATTGCATCCTTGATGGTTCACATGATTGTTATGTAGATTTGGATGTTTTTTCAATAGTTGGAAAGTGTACGATTGCGCGTTTAGCAATCATAGGAAGTTGTAATTCTTTATTTACTTTTATTCCAACTAGTCTTGATGTAAGCTTTCTTGAAAAGCATAGGTATCCCCAATGTAATTTGGGGTTTTGTTTTTTATGGGTTTGCTTGTATAAATTTAATTTATTGGAACAAGCAAGAAGAAGAAAGTTTCAAGAAAGGTTGCAAGTAACCGGATTCCTTAGTGGTGGAGGAGACAAGACTTCTTGGTGCAAGATGAGATCTATTTTTGATGTCCTAGTTCGATAAGGACTACAAGTCCGAAGAGCAGGGAGCCATCAAGGATTGCATACTTTTATTTGCTTTTATATATGGAATGCATGGATGAATGCTTTATATAATTGCTATAATTGTCACCTAGAAACATGGCCACCATTAGGTTCTAAAATTGGCATCTTTTTGTATTAGACTGTTTTTAGTTTGGAAAATTGTTTTAAACGGAACTTAGACCAGCACCTTCTATTTGTCTAAGGTTTAAAATTGGATAGGATTTAGTTTATCTTGGTACCCTTGGTTTCCAAAAGAGGCTAAACTAAAATCTAATTAGATGCTACCTATGGGTTTCCATAACCCAAGATAAGTTTTTGATTCTTTAAAGGGATTTTCTCAAATGTTTTAAAGCAAAGGTTATTTATTTTTAAGGTGACTTAAGACATTAAGTCCTAAATTTAATTAACCAAGTTTGCTAGATTTAAAAAGAGCTTTTGAGTAAAACAATGTAAAGGTCAAAAAGTATAAACCCTAGTGATAAATAATCAAGTGGGAGAGGGGTTTTGGAAAGACCCCACGGCCTTCCAATTTCGGTTCATGTTATCTCATTAAGGTGTTAGTAGGAGCGGCCATCCCTTCGGTAGAGTTCTTTACTAAAGACCGCTTTGATGGATTAATGGGTGAACTAATGTGAATATTCGTAATGAGGTGTTAGTAGGAGCGACCATCCCTTCGGTGGAGTTCTTTACTAAAGATCACTTCTATAGAATGTCAATGAAGTGTTGGTGGGAGGGGCCATCCCTTCGGTGGAGCTCTTTACTAAAGGTCACTTCTAGGATGGATAAAAGTCTCTTCCCTTCGGAAGACTTAATCATAGACATTCTGGGAAATTTCACAAGAGATGGTTATACACTTGACATAAGACGATAATGACCTCTCCCTAGGAGTTTAAGGTTATTTGTCATATGAGGCCAAACCAATTAGTGATTGGATTACCACTGGATGTGTATCCAGATAGTGATAATCCAAATAAGTATGCCTTAATTCAACGTGACTGTAGGCTCGGCCATCCCTTCGATGGAGGGTCTATGAGGAGGTTGAAACACTGATACATTATGATTGGGGTTGAATAATGTAAAAAGTTTTGTGCTTTGTTTTTCCTTTTGTAGCAAGCACCATATGCATATTACATATATACTGCATGTCTAATTATAAACCGTTTATATCCAGAAAGAGATGGGTAAAGATTCTTTTAGTCCATTGATGTGCATTCTTCGTGAGAACAAACTGACTGGCCCTAACTACGTAGAGTGGAAGAGAAATCTTGACATAGTACTCACTTCTGAGGAGTACAAGTATGTCTTGGTAGAAACCTATCCGGATATTGATGCTAATCCTACTGATGACCAGTTAGAGGCTGAGAGGAAATGGAAGAAACCAAACAGCATGGCTAAATGCTACATGCTCGCTTCCATGTCCAACGTGTTGCAAACACAGCACGAGCATATGGACACGGCCCATGAAATCATGACGTCCTTGTATGAGATGTTCGCAGACAAGAGCAAGCCAGCTAGGCAAGCTGCTATGAGGACTATCATGAATGCTAGGATGGCTGAGGGAACACCTGTCAGAGAGCATATGCTCAAGCTGATGGATTGTTTCAATGAAGCTGAGATTCTAGGGGCTGAGATTGATGCAGGGAGTCAAACTGACATGATTCTCGAAACTCTGCCGGACTCTTTCAATCAGTTCAAGCTCAATTTCAATATGAGCAAGATGGACATGACTCTACCTGAGTTAATGAAAGAACTCCAGGCGGCAGAGGCCATCAAGAAGCCCAAAGCCCAAGCTCATTTTTTCTAGTCTTCCTCTAAACTGAACCCGAAAGGGAAGTAGTCCAAGAAGAAGCAGAATAAGGGAAAGGGGCAGAAAAAGGACAACAATGGTAATAAGAAGGACAAGGGTACAGATGGAAAGCCCAAAGGGAAATGCTTCAAGTGTGGCCTCAAAGGTCATTGGAAGAAAGATTGTCCCAAGTTCCTGGCCTCAGTTAAGAAAGGTACATCTTTTTCATACTACATTGAAACTTGTCTAGTGGTTGATTCTACTGACTCATGGATAGTAGACTCAGGAGCCACTAATCATATCTGCAATTCGTTGCAGGGGTTTCAGATAATGCGGAGAATTGAGAAAGGAGAGTTTGCTTTTAGAGTCGGAACTGGAGCTAAAGTTTGGGCAGTTGCAGTAGGAGTTGTTACCTTACATTTTCCATGTAATAGGATATTAGTTTTAAATAATGTTTTCTATGTTCCGGACATGAGGAAGAATTTAATTTCAGTTTCCAGATTAATTGAATTTAATTATTCAGTTTCTTTCCATTCTGGTGTTGATATCAGTAGAGATGGAAATATTATATGTTCCGGTAGAATACATGATAACTTATTTTATATATATCCTACTGCTCCCACACTGCATAATGTACAACAAGAAAACTCAACTTCCCTTAAAAGGAAGGTATCTTCAATCAATGACACATATCTTTGGCACTTACGTTTGGGTCACATTAACCTAAAACGGATTCAGAGGTTGGTAGAAGATGGGCCTTTAAGCTCATTAGATTTCGAACCTTTTCCTTAGTGCGAATCTTGTCTCAAGGGAAAGATGAGCAAACGGTCATTATCTGGAAAGGGACTAAGGTCAAATGAGTTGTTAGAACTGATTCACACTGATGTGTGTGGTCCTATGAACAAACCGGCTCGATGAGGGTATGAGCATTACATCACCTTCACCGATGATTACTCTAGGTATGGATATGTATACTTAATGCGACGCAAGTGTGAGGCGTTTGATAAGTTCAAGCAATTCAAGGCTGAGGCGGAGCTACAACTAGGGAAACATATCAAAGCCCTTCGATCTGATCGAGGTGGCGAGTACCTCCTGGGTGAGTTCAAGGAGTACCTCACACAACATGGGATTGTGTCTCAGTTGTCTGCACCGGGTACACCCCAGCAAAATGGTGTAGCAGAGAGAAGAAACCGTACCCTACTTGATATGGTAAGGTCCATGATGAGTCATGCAACCCTACCTATATCTTTTTGGGGATATGCCCTAGAAGCAGCAGCATACATTTTAAATCTGGTACCTTCTAAATTAGTACCTAAGACACCCCAAGAAATGTGGACAAGTCGAAAACCTAGTTTAAGACATATCCACATTTTGGGTTATCCAGCCTATGTACTGAATGATAAAGCTACCAAGCTGGAACCCAGATCGGAAATGTGCTACTTCATTGGGTATCCTAAGGGAACAAGAGGTGGCATCTTTTTTCATCCAAAGGAGCAAAAAGTGCTCATCAGCACTCATGCTAGGTACTTGGAGGATGATTGTATGATGCACCAAGAGCTTAGTTGTAAAGAAACCCTTGAGGAGATTCTTCCGGGATCTCTTATAACATCTGTACCAGATCCTGAGATAGTAGATGAACAAGATATTCCTTTGAACACTCCGGAGCCTCGTCGTAGTGGGAGAATTTCTAGATAGCCAGAAAGATATCTAGGAGTGTCTTTTAAGACAGACTCTGAAGATCTGGTTGAGGATCCTACTAGTTATGATGAAGCAGTAACGGATATAGATGCTGACATGTGGCAGCAAGCGATGAAATCTGAAATGGATTCTTTGTATTCCAATCAAGTCTGGGAACTTGTAGATGCACCTGAAGGGATTAAACCCATAGGGTGCAAGTGGATCTACAAGAGGAAAAGAGGAGTGGATGGGAAGGTGGAAACCTTCAAAGCAAGACTGGTGGCGAAAGGATATACTCAGAAAGAGGGTATCGATTATGAGGAAACATTTTCACCAGTGGCTATGCTTAAATCTATAAGGATTCTCTTGGCCATCGCATGTCATTATGACTATGTGATATGGCAGATAGATGTCAAGACAGCTTTTCTTAATGGAAGTCTTGACGAATGCATCTATATGATGCAACCAGAGGGTTTCATTGCTAGTGGCCAAGATAACATGGTTTGTAAACTTAAGAAGTCCATTTATGGACTTAAGCAAGCATCTAGAGCATGGAACATCAAGTTTAATCAGGCAATCAAATCTTTTGGCTTTGATCAAAACATTGATGAACCATGTGTGTATAAGAAAGGAAGTGGAAAAGCAATTGCATTTTTGTTCTGTATGTAGATGACATATTACTCATAGGAAATGATGTAGGTTTATTGTCATCCACAAAGGTTTGGTTATCTTCTCAATTTCAGATGAAGGATTTGGGTGAGGCCAGCTATATCTTAGGATCAAGCTTTTGCGTGATCGCAAGAATAAGATGTTAGCCTTATCCCAATCTTCATATATTGAGAAGATATTGGTCAAGTTTAACATGCATGACTCCAAGAAGGGTTCTAGACATGGAATACCACTGTCCCGAGATCAATGTCCAAAGACATCTGAAGAGATAGAGAACATGAGGAGAGTTCCATATGCATCCGCTGTTGGAAGCCTCATGTATGCTATGTTATGTACTAGACCTGATATTTGCTTTGCCGTAGGCATGGTTAGCAGATATCAGTCAAACCCTGGACCTATGCATTGGACAGCTGTTAAGCATATATTCAAGTATCTTCGGAGAACGAAAGATTATATGCTGACCTTTTGAGCAGATGATCTAATGCCTTTGGCGTATACAGACTCTGATTTCCAATCTGATAGAGATGCCAGAAAGTCTACTTCAGGGTACGTCTTTACTCTATCACGAGGGGCTATATCATGGAGAAGTGTCAAGCAATCCTGTATTGCTGATTCTACCATGGAAGCAGAGTATGTGGCGGCATTGGAAGCTGCGAAGGAAGCAGTATGGCTAAGAAAATTCCTGTTGGATTTGGGAGTTGTCCCTGCAGTGCATAAACGATTGTCATGTACTGCGATAACACTGGTGCTGTAGCCCAGTGCAAAGAGCCCAGGAATCACAAGAAAGGCAAGCACATTCAAAGAAAGTACCACTTGATCCGGGAATTCATTCAGGATGGAGAGATAGTGGTGGAGCATATTGCTTCAGCAAATAACTTAGCTGACCCATTCACTAAGACTCTTACTGAGAAAGTCTTCACTTCTCATGTTGAGTCTATGGGTGTTAGGTTAGGAAGTAGTGATCTTTAGTGCAAGTGGGAGTTCGTTGGGATTGGTGTATGCCCTAAAGCCCACTAGCTGCACTTTCATCTTTTGTTACTGGATATTTACTGGTTATTTAATGGAATGACTCTTTTATGCTTAAACATGTATATATGTATGGTTGTGTAAGGCCCATTGTTTCTAGTAAATGAATTAGGTGTGTAGTGTCTACACACAGATAGGTCTAATTCATGGACACTTGAAACAATATATTTGTTCATAACTGAGAGATGGAGCTGGGCACTTCATCTTGGTATAAGTTATAATGAAAGACTCTCCTGTATTCAGGGTGACTTACCTAAGTGATGAGAGGGCTTTCCCGGATTCATCTCATTAGTGCATATGCAATGCATTGAACAGGACCATGGTAGGTGTGATCTCTAAAATAGTACTATCACAGAGAGAGATCAAGTCACCTCATGCTACTGAGTGACCAGTGCTCTTAATCTTGAGCATTTGTGGATGAATTGATGAAGTCAAGTTCTTGTGCTTTAATTCACTATGGGTGAGATTCTTTTCATGGGTCAACAGCTGTGTGTTTTGGGTACTCGGACTTGATTAGTTGGGACGTGCAGATGCAATAAAGAATCTATGCCATCTAATGATGGAATAATCGTCCCCTTAGAATTATCCGATTAATCATCAAAATCTAAGATCTTAGTATATGGATGTTCCATATGGATATTGAACTTGTGGGTCGTTCCCTGGACCAAGAGAATGATATCTGAATGATGATTATGTTAAGGATATGAAGTTCTAAGGATTAGATGTAATCGGGAAGGTTGATAGTACATGTGATAACCTGACTCGATTATGGATATTACATAGAGGGGCGTTCAGGTCATTACACTTAGTAGGTCGAAGACAACCGTCATTTTATGACGAGCTTATTATATTATATATTTGTCCTTGGAGTTCAACCATAACTCTTTAGTGGAATGAGTTAAGGTTAAAATGGTCTTAATGTTGCTATGGGCTTAGCATGGACATTTTGGTCATTTTGGGAGCCAATGGCAAATACGTCTTTTGGTCCCTTCTCTAGTCACTTACCAAGATTGGCATGATTTCCTAAAGTGTTTAGATAACATTTGGATGAATTATTTTAGTGGAAAAATAATTTTGAGTTTAAATTCAAATAGGCCTTTGATGGCATAAATGAATTTAATTCTAGATAAATTATATGTGGGCCATGGTGTGCATTATCATGAGGGACGTCCATAATAGGATTTTCATGGGTAAGGTTTCCAATTTTAAGTAGGTCTCTCTACTTGAAAGGTTGGACTCCTCTTTGGATTAGTATTCCTATGAGAAAGTTTCCTTTTTGGATTAGGAACTTAAAATTAGTAAGTGTTCTACAACTAGGATTACTAATTGCATGGGAAGTTCCTTTAGTTTCCTTTTCTAATTAGAGTGTTTCTAAAAGGAAATAAATCTTTAGATTATACTTTCCTTTTAGGACATCTTTGAGAATTAGGAGAGATAACTTTATGGGAAAGCTTTCCTCAAAGTTTCTATAAAAAAAAAGAGACCACATAGCCCTTGGACGTCCAACACACATAGAGCATAAGGAGAGTCCCACACGTCCAGCCTTTGGATGTTTTTCTTCTTCATTGAAGAGAACTTAAGGTCTGAGATTTTTCCTTGGAAAAATAGTTCTCAATTCCTAGATTAAGATCCCACCATCTTAGCCAATCAGATTTGGAAGTGAGATAGAGGAGAAGATCAAAGGCAACACTACTGCAGAAAATTCCAGCAATTTGTTTACTAGTTGCAAGTCTGAGTTCGGGCCTTTGGATCTATTTTTTCAGAGATTTGAAGTCTACAAATCTTCGAGGTAATAGTCTTCTTCATTCTCCTTTAATTATACACTTGTTGGTCATGAATTCATGGAGTTCTCATGCGATCTCTATGGCTGATTTATGCTGCCCAAATCAGATTTTTTAAAAATCTGTCATGTTACAAATTAGCCATGAATGTCTTCAGCTAATTCAGATCTGAATCCCAGTTTCTTTCAACTAGGTCGATCCACAGGGAGCCATGTTGATTAAGAAACCTTCGAACTTTAACCTGTCCTAATTGGAAAATAAATATCTCCTAATAAAGAAACTAATCAAATTATATCAAGATTTACTTAAAAAATTGAAATTGAATAGTTTAAATACAATCTTCCCAGAAATAAAAAAACCTAATCTAATAAATTAAAGAGACCTATAGGCTAGAAAACCCTAAACTAATTAGAACCCGTAAAAATAACAAACTCATCATAACAACCAATTTTGTATAAGAAAATAATGTAAAATTCTAAATCTACTTTCCAAACATCAACTCATGCAAAAATGGATGAATTATAAGGCCCTAAATGCAAGCAATGCAAATATATGCAAGTTTCCAACTATATGATGCATGTTGTAAAAATCCCAAGTACGAAAACTATTGCGCAGGCCCAATTTTGCTGGACCGCACGACCTGTCTAAGATGATCTAAACCTAGTTTTAATTGCTGGAATTCAATCTCTGATAATTCATGAACACAAAAAAAAATTAGATGTGAAAAATAACTTAGAATAAAAAAGATATGATCACCTAAAGAAGCCTAGTTGAACCAATTATTCTACTGAAATTGGATACAGGCTGTCCATGTATCCCTATTTGTGCCTTATGTTTCCCGAGGGTATTTTTGGCTGAAATTATATGGTTTCAAATTACTAGTACCAGACATTAATTTTGAAAATTTTTCAAGGCAAAATAATTTATTTTTCCTGATTTTCAAATCATGCACTTTTGGAACACAGTCAGACCAAAACTGCTGAAACAATGCAGTTTTTCAATGTGCAGATTTCCAATAAACCATACCATGTCCGAAATCTACCTTCTTAACCAGTGATTAAACATTGTGGTTTCAGCAACAAAAACCTATTCTAATGCAATTTCTAATTATGATGTATGCACAAAGACACTTTCCAACCATAGACCATGCAAGTAACAAAAATAGAAAGTTTTTACTAAACATGGAAAGGTGCAAGTTGTCAAGAGTTTTCAACAAAAATAATCAGAATATTAACTGAAAATAAAAACAAAAGGGTGGAAAAATAAAAGCGGGAAATATGTAAATCAAGCACTTAGAACACCATTATTTCCTAAGCATTGAAATTCGGGTAATTTGGCCTCTTCCTCCTCTAATAAACTGAGATAGGAAAAATTTAAAACTTGTTTTTAAATGCGAGATGTCATTCTCCTTAATTCTCCAAAATCATAAATTTCATTGACTAATCCTAAGCATATGATGCATGCATGTTTCACAAAAACTACATATTAAAGAACTTAGAACAATGAAAAATCAAGTACCAATTTAAAGAGGTTGATCACAAGTAGAATCAATCAAAGTACTTCGTTTTATTCCTTGCACTCGAAATTACATGAAATTAAGAGCACATCTTATCGCGACCCCGGACCAGGATTAGGGGAAAAAGGCCAAGTCCGGGATCGGGACAGTAATGATGCCGTGCCACGTGCATCTCTTTGGCTAAACGGCACACGGAATTAAAAGAACATTTATCGGTGCACGTGATTTCCCACAGGGTTCCACGGTGAGGATTATCTTTACACATCATCTCACATATAACCATATCAAACACATTCTCAAAATTGCGGAAGCGTGTAGCAATTCATATAAATGCTATTCCATTCCATAAACAAGACTGATTTATGATTACATGACAAGATATTAGAATGAGCAATGATCATAAGCATAATTCCCCAAAAGTAAAGTTAAGTGTAATTACAAAAGATCAGTTGATTAATGCCCCAAAATAATGGTCAACAAAGACCATACAACCAACAAAACCTAAAATAAATATATCATAAGATCCCAAAATGTATCGTTCTCAAGGCAAGGCCGAATGTCTACATGACATCGTCGGCTTGCCACTCAATCGCTCGCTGCGGTTCACCGACCGCATCCTCAGGCTCCTCCTCGATGGCAATAAGCTCGGGACCTGAGTACCAAAATAAATGGATCAGACACGACGGTCTGGCAGGTGGGTGAAAAGATATTACAATAATAAAATAATGGTATTTGCAAGAGTTAGAAAGCTTGTATATAAATGATGAACTTCGTAAAAGAATAATATATCATTTAAAAGAAGTACATATGCAAATAAAACATGTAAGGTAACAAGGATTCGGGACTAACAAGGTGGCAACCAAACAAAGCTACATCCTCTCTCACAAAAGTGATGAGAGCACATTGGGACATTGACCTCAGTCACACGAGGTGAGGAGAATCAACGACGTTGACCTCAGTCACACGAGGTGAGGAGAGTCAACGATTTTATATAATAAATACATATAATACTCTGCGGGACCACGGTAGCTAACCGGGTATATCGGGGCGAGGCGGGAACCATGCTGTAGCGGGTATAACAGAAGGGGGATATCCAAACTGGTGGATCAAACCGATAAGGTTATCCAAGCTGAGTGGTGCCGACTCATAGGTAACATGCGAAAATCAAAGCATATAAATACACATAACGGAACGGGGTACCCATAGGTATAAGATGCATAAAAGTCGGGACGGGTCTAAACAAATTAACAATATGGTAACACAATGCCCTCGGGTCAAGTGTACTCACACATTATGGGTTGAAATCCCAAAATAGGAGTTTGGTTGAAATCGAATACAAATAGTTTCCCACACATTTACAGACTAAACAATGGGGTCCCTAGAATTGAATCAGTGTGAATAGGGTCCCGTATGTCGATCATGATGTAATTTGGTACTCTTTAAGAGTTAGGGACATTCCGGGTCCTTATACACATTGGTCAATCTAGAAAGCCTCATGGAATCTCCATGATGAGGTTCCTCCTCCCTCCGGACTTCATGTAATGCCTCACAAGTCCTTAAATGACATTGGGGCTCCAAACAATAACTCCCACTACAACCCATCACAATTTACTCAATTCTTTCATGGGTTTAAATGCATCATTACAGGTTCAATGTCTTCAAATAAGAAGAGAATGGCTAGAGCTGAATTGGACTTGAGTATGGGCTTGAAATGAATCTCGAGAACAGTTCCACAATTCCCTTTATTTTGTAGTTCATTTCATTTCAGTCTGATCGATCGGACTCATAGGCCGATCGATCGGTCCTGAAACGTTCTCAGTTATTTACAGTCCGATCGATCGGACCTGATGGGCGATCGATCGGTCCTGAAAACACTCTCAGTTATTTACAGTCCGATCGATCGGACCTGATGGGCGATCGATCGGTCCTGAAAACACTCTCAGTTATTTACAGTCCGATCGATCGGACCTGATGGGTGATCGATCGGTCCTGAAAACACTCTCAGTTATTTACAGTCCGATCGATCGGACCTGATGGGCGATCGATCGGTTCTGCAACGAATCTCAACCCATTTGGTTGAATTCTTGCTATCCATTTCCTTTCTTTCCCCTTCTTCCAAACATAACTTCATGAATATTTGGGCCCTTCCTTGACCTCCTCATCTCATCAAATCATCATTCAAATCAATAGTACCAAACTATCAAGAATGATAGACCATTAAAACTATTAATGAAGATAAATCAAGATTTTGCATAAAACATGATAAACCATTAAAACTATTAATGAAGATAAATCAAGATTTGTATAAAACATGATAAACACATGAGAATCATTTCATCCACTTACCTTGGGTCCAATGCAATTCAAATTGAGCTCTAATCACCTCTTAAGCCCTCAATCAAATACCTATACAAAAACCCCCAAATCCAAACCCTAGTAAATCAAAATCCAAGTAAAACAAAATGAAATCTTCCAATAAACGAAATGGAGCTTCCCTAGGGCTAAACAAACAAGATTCTAAAACTTTTAGGAAGATCACTTACAACGAAGTTCTTCAAAAAGCAAGGTGTTGTTCAAAGGAAGTCTTGGAGTGGGCGGTTTTCTTTAAAAATGGTGTCAAGATGAAGCCCTTGAGACGAGGAAGAAGATTGTAACCTCTATTTATCTATTAGCACTAGCTTGGTGAAGGATTGAAGATGAAGAAGCAAGAAAAAGGCAAGGGAAAACCCTAGGGCTGGAAGTCTCTTCTCCTTTTAGGGTTTTTGCCATAAATGGAAAAATAAAGAAGAAGCTCTCTATATATAGTAAGTGGGAATGGGGCCCACAACTTAAAAGACTTCTCGAGCTCAAAACATGGCCTTCGGGGCTTCAAACGACTTCGACAAAGAAGACAAAGTTGATCGGCGAAATTTCTAGTTTTCAAAAAGTATATATTTTGCACATTTTGGTGACATTGAAATTGGTGTCCAGATTTTGGGTAAAAAGACCATTTTGCCCTTAATTTGTGGAAAGTCGGGTTTAGGGTCCTCGAATGGAAACGATGTCAACATGAAAGTTGTAGGGATTAACAAGATAAGTCCAAATGGAGTTAAAGACACAATTTTTGGAAATCATCGGTAAACCCCCAATCTCACACAATTCATAAGAAGAACCCCCAAAGGGTCCCACAAGTAAAAAGGCTCTCCAAATTCCCCAAAGCTATTATAAAAGCTATTCTAATCCCCAAACTTAATTAAAAACCACTAAACACACTTAAAACTATAACACAACTTAATCAACTCTAATCGAGGTCTCTCGGGTCGGGGTCTTACACATCTCCTTCATCATCCTCCACATACAAAGTTCAACAACTAGTGCATGTGGAAAAACTAGAAAGGGAAGTGTCCGGGATGGACGAAGATGGATGGACGTCCTCTGACGTCCTCTACTGTGCAATGAGGCTTCCAGTTCTAAGAACGGGGCTAGTCCTTATATAGTTTTTTCCCACCGCTCCTCTTGCTATAATTTGTTTCCTTTTTAGCCTTGATTTTTTGCTTAATTCTTAAGCAATAATTCTTACATGGAAAGACTTTGGATTGTAGAGAATTTCTTTCCAAATTGAGTATCTTGGAGAACAAGACTTTCTTTGGCGCTTACTAGAGTTTCTCTCTAATATTACTTGTTGAAGTGGAGAGAAACTTTCCAAATACTGGGATTTTTTGTAATTCCCGCCTAAAAACTATAGCAGTCAAATTCCTGAGGTCATATCTCCCTCATTTCAGCTTCGATTGATGCAATCTTGGATGAACTGATATCTACTCGAAAAGATCTTTCCAACGGTAGGTAGTTTGCACCGATCCGATACTCGATCTGAAAGTTATGGCAGTTTCAATTTTCGGCCCCTGAAAAATTCGGGAATAATTTGCAATTTAGAAGCTTCCTTGCATGGGTGTGCAATGGAGTGTATGGGACCCATTTTGGACCTCCAAGGCATTCATGGAACCTTTCCTTGCTTGCTTTGGTTGCCACTTTCCTTCTTTGCTTGAAATTCCATCTTGCAACTTTGACTTGTCAACTTCTCTTGAAAATTTTCTATTTTTTCTTCTCTCTTGCTTGCTTTTGAATTTCAGAATTACTAATTCATGACATCTTTCCTAATCTGAGCTTCTTCTTTCCTCTTTAAGAATTTCCATGCTTTCTAACTCCCCCAAGATGCCAATTAAGATATGTGGGCCCACCATGAAGGCTGTCCCACCATTGATCTCTCTCAAATTTTCACTATTGCGGGTCCCGCTCTTGATTTCTCCTACACAAATATAATTAAACAATTTAAATAATAGTCATGTGTGAAGAATTTGAATGGACCGTGCATAGGACCCTGCATGCCCACTTGAAGCACAAAAAATGATTAACTTTCCAAAAATAACAATTGCACCAAAATCAGCAGGTATGCGTTGATGAAACCAAATAGCTAATTTGGAGTGATAAATGATGATGAAATCCCTAATTTCACAAAAGTTATTAAATATAATGAATTTTGACTAATTCTAACCTAATTTCCAAATTTATGCCCAAATGCATGAAATCATGAAAATTAATGAAATCTAATAAAATCAATCCGGATTAAATCCAAAAATGCAAATGAAATGATGACAATATGACCTAATTTTATGGACTTATCATGACCCTAGGCATCATATCGAAAGTCGAGGAGGACATGTTTTGCCATTGATGGGCATAGGACATCTAGACAAAATTGATAAGAAATGCCCCTCCCATTTTTATGTAAACTCTCCCTTTGAATTATAACTGATGATCATTGATCATTTGACAACAAGGACCAAATCGCCCCTTTTAAAGACCCTTTGATGTACTTTTCTTTACTAAACGCAATTGCCATTCTAGATTAGTAGATCATAATTGTTTTGACAAGTGATGAGCTTTTCTTCGTCAAGAGATTCCAATTCTTATAGTGGTCATTTCACATTCTCTACATTCATGCCGCTAGAATTGCTTCACAGTCATATACGAGTCAAAAAGGTGTGCATTGAGTTCCTCCTCGAATCGTGGTACGATTGGCCCATAGTGCTTTTGGTAACCACTCATGCCAATCTCTCTTATTTTTAGAGACCAGCTTCTGTAACAATTTTCATATCATCTTATTAAATGCTTCAACTAAATGTAAACACATAAATGAGTCATCATAGGCCATCAAAGGAGTTAATTTACGAATGACAGATGATTACTACTTAGACCGGGTCAAAACTATGCATTATATTAATCTACTGAAGAAGACCTTTCTAACGATATATGACATGTCATAATCTGATGGTTGGATGAAGAGTTATAGCCTACCTCCAAGAAGGAGCCACTCCCACGGAGGCATGTCCATAGGCACGCCACTTCCACAGAGGTATGCCTTACACCAGCAAAGAACATTTTGCCACCATCCCATCAATGTCAACAACATGTAAGAGCACCCACTTACATAAAGGAGTCAATTCCATGGAAGCATGTCCAATGGCAGTATGGCACATTGCCTCCATGGATGGGAC
The DNA here is from genome assembly GCA_012931725.1 of Litsea cubeba. Classification (NCBI taxonomy): domain Eukaryota; kingdom Viridiplantae; phylum Streptophyta; class Magnoliopsida; order Laurales; family Lauraceae; genus Litsea; species Litsea cubeba. The sequence continues at coordinate 38,005,456 of CM022950.1, forward strand.
ACTTCCATGAAAAAAGTGTCCATAAGCACCCATTTCCATAAAGGAGTCACTTCCTTCGAGGCATGTCCAATGACACTTTGCCTCCATGGATGTGACACTTCCATGAAAAAAGGGTCCATAAGGACCCATTTCCATAAAGGAGTCACTTCCATTGAGGCATGTCCAATGAAACCTTGCCTCCATGGATGGGACACTTCCATGAAAAAAGGGTCCATTGGCACCTCACTTCCACGGAGGCATGTTATATACTACCAAAGATTAATCTATCCCACGGAAGCGGTTCTCATAAATAGACAACCATCATAAAAGAGGCCCTCATGAAGATGGCCCTCTAGAGGCGACCTGCACGAAGGTGACTGAAAGAAACTGCGATTCAGATCTGAATTAGCGGAAGATATTCATGGCTAATTTGTAACAAGACAGATTTTAAAAAATCTGATTTGGCCAGCATAAATCAGCCATATAGATCGCATGAGAACTCCATGAATTCATGACCAACAAGTGTATAATTAAAGGAGAATGAAGAAGACTAATACCTCGAAGATTTGTAGACTTCAAATCTCTGAAAAAATAGATCCAAAGGCCCGAACTCAGACTTGCAATTTGCAAACAAGTTGCTGGAATTTTCTGCACCAGTATTGCCTTTGATCTTCTTCTCTATCTCACTTCTAAATCTGATTGGCTAAGATGGTGGGATCTTAATCTAGGAATTAAGAAGTATTTCTCCAAGGAAAAATCTCAGACCTTAAGCTCTCAACTATCAACAAGAGAACCTCCAAAGGGCTGGGCGTGTGGCTCTCCTAGTGTCTCAAAAAGTGTTGGACGTCCAAGGGGTTGCTTGGTTTCTTTTATAGAAACTTTGGGATAGCTTTCCCACAAAGTTATCTCTTCTAATTCTCATTGATGTCCAAAAAGGAAAGACTTATTTCCTTTAAGAAACACTCCAATTAGAAAAGGAAACTAAAAGGAACTTTCCATGCAATTAGTAATCCTAGTTGTAGAACACTTACTAATTTTAAGTTCCTAATCCAAAAAGGAAACCTTCTCATAAGAATACTAATCCAAAGAGGAGTCCAACTTTCCAAGTAGAGAGTCCTACTCAAAGTTGGAAACCTTACCCATGGAAATCCTATTATGGACGTCCCTTATAATAATGCACACCATGGCCCACATATAATTTATCTAGAGTTAAATTCATGTATGCCTTCAAAGGCCTATTTGAATTTAAACTCAAAATTATTTTTCCACTAAAATAATTCATCCTTATGTTATCTAAACATCTTAGGAAACCATGCCAATCTTGGTAACTGACTAGAGAAGGGACCAAAAGACATATTTGCCATTGGCTCCCAAAATGACCAAAATGTCCATGCTAAACCCATAGCAACATTAAGACCATTTTAACCTTAACTCATTCCACTAAAGAGTTATGGTTGAACTCCAAGGACAAATATATAATATAATAAGCTCGTCATAAAATGACGGTTGTCTTCGACCTACTAAGTGTAATGGCCTGAATGCCCCTCTATGTAACATCCATAATCAAGTCAGGTTATCACATGTACTATCAACCTTCCCGATTACATCTAAACCTTAGAACTTCATATCCTTAAACATAATCATCATTCGAATATCATTCTCTTGATCCAGGGAGCGACCCACAAGTTCAATATTCATATGGAACATCCATATACTAAGATCTTAGATTTTGATGATTAATCGGATAATTCTAAGGGGACGATTATTCCATCATCAGATGGCATAGATTCTATAGTGCATCTGCACGTCCCAACCGATCAAGTCCGAGTACCCAAAACACAGAGCTATTGACCCATTAAAAGAATCTCACCCATAGTGAATTAAAGCACAAGAACTTGACTTCGTCAGTTCATCCACAAATGCTCAAGATTAAGAGCACCGGTCACTCAGTAGCATGAGGTGACCTGATCTCTTTCTGTGATAGTACTATTTTAGAGATCACACCTGCCATGGTCCTGTTCAATGCATTGCATATGCACTAATGAGATGAATCCGGGAAAACTCTCCCATGACTTAGGTAAGTCACCCTGAATACAGGAGAGTCTCTCATTATAACTTATACCACGATGAAGTGCCCAGCTCTATCTTTCAGTTATGAACGAATATGATGTTTCCAGTGTCCATGAATTAGACCTATCTGTGTGTAGACACTACACACCTAATTCATTTACTAGAAACAATGGGCCTTACACAACCATACATATATACATGTTTAAGCATAAAAGAGTCATTCCATTAAATAACCAGTAAATATCCAGTAACAAAGAATGAGAGTGCAGCTAGTGGGCTTTAGGGCATACACCAATCCCAACAGTGACCTCTTGTAGGCATGAACGTAACAAGACTTGGAGATCAAGTGACTAGCCTATAAGACCCACTGAAACCCAAGACATACCCGACGAAAGAAGGAGGCACCCTGATGGACCGCGTGTTCATGCTCGGTGCTGCCGAGGTTGGCAGACGTGGGAGTCTGTTGGGTACAACCCTTTCGCGCCCAGGGGGCAGAAGCGGGTATCAACATTATTTTGTGTGGGTGTGCCAGATTTTCTATTTTACATGGAATTACAAGTGGTGATCCGGAGATCGACCTTCGCAAGTAAAAAGGAAATCAACTTCTTTCAAGTTTTCCATTGCACATATATTTAAGAAAAGAGACAGTTTTCTTGATTTGCCGTGAAAGGCAATATTTTTGGCGTTTATAGCCGATTTTGGCATTTATAGCCAATTTTTGGCATTTGTAGCCGATTTTTGGCGTTATAGCCGATTTTGGCATTTATAGCCGATTTTTGGCGTTTATAGCCGATTTTGGCATTTATAGCCGATTTACAATTCTTATAAATAATGAAAGACAAGAGTTGTGATTTTTGTCTCTTTTAGAAAAAAAACAAACTACAATGAAAAGTAAGAAAATGAGGATCTAACTTCTCAGAAGATTGTGGAGGACTCGTTTAGATAGGCGGCCGCAAGCCATGTGTGGACTTTGCCATCATCTATGCATATGAGAATAGAGGATGCTCTTGATTCGCTTGGCTTGGCTATAACCTCAGATTTTTAGAGGACAAAGACCAAGAGGAGGTCCTATGTCTAATAAAAAATTAAGTAGACGGGCTGAAAAGCCACGTCGAAGCCATTGGATGTAGAAGGAGAAGGCAAGGACCTTGGGGGGTACCCCCCAATGGACTTTTGTCACCTTGTAGCGATGGACGGTGCAGAACTTCAGTAGAGTTTTCTCTCTTTCTTTCTCTGGATTTTATGTTCTTGGAATCTGATCTGATTCTTATCTCTAGGAGTTGTTTGATTTTTTCTCATCTGGATTTCTTTGGAGTGTTCTTCTATTTATAGGCTCTTGGTAGCCATTTAGGAGAGTTTATGGGCTTTAATTGCCATTAAGCGGTATAATGAGAGGAGTTACAAGTTTTAATTCACTTATTTTGTAACTCCTTTTTCTTGCCTTCTGATTGGCCAGTGGAGATTGAGGGCATTTAATCGCCTTTAATCGCCATGATGAGAGGAGTTTCATGGGTTAAATGCCCTGAATCAATTGACTTGTAACTCCAGGATGCTTGCTTTTGATTGGACTGTCCAAAGAAATCAATTAATGGCTGCAATAAAGCTAGTCAATTAATTGTATTAAGCGGTCACCGAGCAGTTGAAGAGTCACAGGCCGTGCCGCATCTTTTGGGATTCTTCTGGCGATGATCATCGATGGATCTTCATGTAAATTGACATCGGATGACCATGTAACTTCAGGTATTGGTTGCCAACAGTGGGTCGGTGCCATCTGTCTTGTCGATTTCTCGATCGGTCGGGTAGAAATCACACTTTTTTTGGTTGACCGGTTGGCGATCAATGTTGATTTTGATACTCTTGATGATTAACCCGCGATTTGACGGATATTGAAGGATTTGGTGTCTCAAAAGTATGAATTTTGGAAAATCCCAAAACTCGGAAGCTTCGAATCGGGAAAAACGACGAAAAACGGGCCTTCCGGGGCCAACCCGACGATTCTGGGCTCCATGGTCGCAGGGGCCGGCGACCCTGGGCCAGGGTACCCTGGGGGGAATCCCCCCCCCCCCATTTGTCCCGTTTTGCGGCCGTTTTTGCTGTTTTTCGATTCTTTTTTCTTTTGTATTTTTTCTTGATATTTTTTTCATTTATTGGCCTTATTTCCTTGTAGAAAACTTGACAAGAATCCTTGCATTTTGGAGTGCAAAGTTTCCAATTTTCCGGGAAAGCCGAAGACTTTGTTGCGTAGAGCTGCCGATTTTTCGTCAGAAGCTGAAAATAGGTCAAACGATGTTGGAATGACCTGAGATTTGGGGTGAAGCCTCCTGAGCAATAAATAAGACCAAGCATAGGCTTTTTCTTGAGTTTTGAAGCCGTTTGGGGTCCTATTGCCAGTAGACTTTTTTTTGTCGCAACAAAGATGATGCGGCTTGATGTCCGGTCAACCGATGTACGATTGACTTGAAATTTGACAGGGGACCTATTAGAGTCATTTTAAGATGATCCGTAGGCTCTGTCTTGGAAACCATGGTCCCGGGGAGCTTCGCCGCCGAGAGGCCTGATTTGGCTTCCGAGCGTCGAAGTATGGTCAAATATTGTCGAAATGACCTGAAGTTTGACGTGTAGACCTTTGTAAGCATTTTGAAGCCGTCCATATGCTCTTTTTGATGAGTGATAGCCTTGGTGGTTCTCACAGCTGAGAGGCTTGATTTAGCTGTTCGAGGGTTGATGTAGGGTCAAACGTTGTCGATTTAACTTGGAACTTGACGAGGAGCCTTTTAGATGTATTTTGATACCATCCACAGGCTCTGATCGAAGATTTGGTGTCTCCGATGATTTCGCCGCCATGAGCTCCTTTTCAGCTGCCGAAGAAGCGATGTTCGGCGAAATAATTTTGAAATGGCCCGAAACATCTTGTGTACTCCTCTTTTGGCTGTCTTAAAGGATCTTGTAGTTTTTGTTTGATTCTGACAAGATTTGATTTTTTGGAAGTAGCATTGCCTATTTATGGTCGGTTGCGACTTCATGCAGTTTTTTGGATCTTGAATAAGCAAAGTGACATTTTTGGTGTCAACAAATGCCCCCTCTAGGTGCAACGACGAGTTGCTTAACTTTTGTAGTCGATGTGCCTTAAAGAGATTTCTTGAAGGAGAGCTTCTGACTTGACCAAGAGTCTTTGAGCGGTCTTTCATTTGGTATTTGCAGCTTTTTGAGCTTCGAGGGGAATTTTATGGTAGTGAAAGGGATCACGTACCATCTCGAGGCAAAGTTTTGAAGATGACATCAGGGATGTGGATTTGGGTTTTTGTTTTTGACCTTGTGACCTAATAAGCTGTATGTGGCAGGTTAGGGGGTCGGGTTTGGTTTTGACCGTGTGACCCAACAAGCTGTATGTGGAATGTTCGGGGGTCGATTTTGGTTTTGATCATGTGACCTAACAGGCTGTATGTGGCAAGTTAGGGGATCAGGTTTTGGTTTTGGTCTTATGACCTAACAAGCTATATGTGGCAAGTTAGGGGACCAGGATTTGGTTTGGATTTTTGTGGAATATCAATTTCAAGATTTTGGCTCAATTTGGTATATGAGGCTGGATGGTTTGATTTTTGGAAGCTCATGGGGCATGGAATTCTTTTTTTGTATGGTCCAATCAATTCAAAAGAGGCATGGAACCATTTTTGTATGCTCTTGGTAAGAGGGATTTCTCTTTGACTAAAAGCCCAAATTTTTTTTTTTTTAGTGCCTAGGTGGTCAAACCTGGTTCATATGGGCTAACCATGGGACCTCAAGCTTTTGAAATGGTTTAGATCTCATATGGTGTCATTTTTGTAAAGAAAATCTAAAATTATCTCCTTTGGATAGAGAATATCTAAGAATATCTTTACTTGGAGAGAATCTCCCATGTTCCCTCTATTTTGGGAGCGAATATCTCAAGATATCTTTCTTTAGAGGAGAATTTCTCAAATCTCCTATCTTTTGGGAGAAAATCTCTCATTGATTTCTTTTTGGGAGAGAATCCCTTAAGATATCTTTCTTTTGGGAAAGAATCTTTCTAATTTCTTCCTTTTGGTAAGGTTACTAATTAGTAACAGTTACCTTTTTTCTTCTTTCCTACTTTGGTTTGCTCTCTTCTATAAAAGCAAGGAGGATGTTGGATCTCTTGCTCGTATTCCTTTCTTTTGCAACAATCTCAATAGGGCTTCAAGAGCAAGAGTTCTTCTTCTTCAATATCTTCAAGATTGTCTTCTTCTTCTCCATCAATGGCTTCAAGTAAGTTTCTTTTTTCAACAAAACTCCATTGTAGGAAATAGGATGATAAAAAAAAGTTCTTTCTTTTTTCTTTTGTTTATTTCTTTTCTTTTCTTTCCTTTTTTTTCACGTGTTTTCCCTTTTTTTACACATTTTTTCTTTTTTTTTCTCGTGCTTTCGTTTTTTCTTTGCACGTTTTTTTTTTCTTTTTTGGGCCGTACGAACAGATCCACGTGGCCTGTGGGCCAGTCCCTCTTTTTTTTTTCCTTTTTTTTTGTTCTTTTCTTTCTCCCCCGTTTTTTTTTAGAAAGTTTCTTTTTTTTTGCTCATCATGATAATGCATTTTTTTGGCAAACCAAGATGTTCATGCATGCATACTTTTGTAAATTAAATTTGTAGCATGATGTGATAGCATACCTAAAAGTTTTTTTGCAAATTTGGGAATTTGGAGCTCGTTGCGATGTTGAGCCCTTCCTGATTTTGCGGAGACTTTGAGGTTTCGAAAGTTTGGAGTTTCGGAGCTCGCAACAATATTGATCCCATCTTCAAGCATTCTATTTCTTTCGGGATATTTCCTTTTTCTTTGGAATTACCCCGGAGTCATGTTAAAATTTCGCCAGAATTTCTTTTTTAGCGAAATTCTGTCATTTTGATGATTGACCTTTTTCTTTTCCAACCTTTGCTGGTGGTTCCTCCAGAATGAACAAGGGTAAAGAACCTGCTACAAGCGTACCTCGTCGATCTGCTACATCTTCTAATCCGGCCGTTCAGCAGGCTTGGGAGAAGGTCTAGTATGTTGAGAGAAACCTCGAAGAGTGCGACTCTCTCAACAAAGATTAGATGAGACAGCGACTAATTGCTCTTAAGGGAGAGGAATTTTATAAGATCATGGTAAGCAGTCGTCCATGGTTGATAGACGATCAAAAGGTTTTCAGTGGTGACGATAGCAATTGGGTGAAGCCTTTTCGACTTCGTGGCCGTTTCAATGCTGACTTCGAGGGGAAGTCGTGGACTGATCACGTACTGCTGATTGGTGGCACCGTTTTGAAGGAAACTGGGATTTTTGATGTGGTCCGTGCCTTTAGGGAGACCGTGATCTTTTCCGACGAGGCCTTCATGGCTATGTTGGAGTCATTCCTTCCACAAACCAATACCTTCGTTGTGATGAATGGTGAGATTGGTTTCTCTTTGAAGGAGCTGAGCGCCATTACTGGATCACCCATCATTGCAAGACTCTATGAGGAGTTTATGCCGATCGATAGCGTCCTTGAGGAGCAGTCTGAGGAGTTTAGGCTTTTGTGCTTTCAGCTCGTTGCCTTCTATGATTTTTTGAAGGAGATGGAGGGCTCAAAAGTAAGATCCAGCAGTTGGAAGACTTTTAGCTCTTCATCTCCCAACTTCTTTGAAAGTGGGGAGCCTTCTGATAGCATGACCCGGGAAGACAGGGCTAAGGATCCGGGTTCAAAGAAGATTTTTGCTACGCAAGAAGAGTTGAGAGATTTCTTTGCGAGTACAAACGCCATATGTCCTGACATTGCACTGCGGAGAGATCTCACTGTTTACCTCACTTATTGGCTTGGTGAGGCCGTTTTTGCTGGAGGAGATGAACCCACATCATGCCGCATTGTATTTTTCCGGCTTGTCAGATGGAGTTTGGAGAGCAGCTTGCTTTGGTGCCAGCTCTTTACTCCTACTTGTGTACCGAACTGCAGGCTGCTGCTTTTTTGGTTCGGCTTGGGCTCCCTATGAATAGGGTATTTTCAGCCCATATCTTTTATTCAAGGTATGTATACCACTGTCCTGGCTTCCACCAGCTGGGTACTGCACAGGATGATGATCCTCTGATGATTCGATTGGCTAAGGGCAAAGCCGTGTCCGAATCACTTTTGTTTGCCCGTATGAGGATCCGACGATTCAGGGACGTCGAGATGGGGCAGTCTTCAGTGAAGCTTTCTCCGGAGTTGCGGAATAAGGCTTTTGACTTTGGTGCCTCCTGAGATTCTAGCTAGGGCAGGGTCGGGAAGGCATTACTCTTTGACAAATGCAGAGAAAGAGTGGCTTTTCAGCATACATTATGGCACGATGGTGTACCGTAGACTTCTTTTCGTCGATATCCAGCCGTATGTGCCTTCTCACTTTGCACTGGAGTTGGGCTTTTCTCAAGGCGTTGCTGGAGTGCCTTCAAGCATGGTGAAGCGCTTTGGAGGTTTGCAGGATGGGAGAGATGCATGGACTTTCTATAGTGCTGAAGACACTACTGCCATGATTTCTTATCCTGTGCTATCGACTTCCCGGACTGTCGGCTTCACGAAGTGGTTCGCAGAGAGATTTTCGGAATATCAGGGGCTTTCCAAGAAGGATCTTGATGTGAAGCTATCGTTTGGAAAAGGCCTTGGAAAGTCAGATGGCATCCGGCGAGAGGAAGTTTGGGCCTTCCTTTCTGAAGAGACGCACAAGATAGGCTTTCTAGGTGACCAGGGCTTCATTAGTTCTGAAGCTGTTGGAGAAATACCTGATGAGGCTTTAGAGCAGCTAGAACAAGAGGAAGCTGAGCTTAATGCTTGGATGCAAGCGGCACAGAAGTGAGCTTCCGTGGAGTCTACTGACAAGGGTAGACCATCCAGTGAGGAGTCAAGTGGGACACCTGACTCTGACAGCGGGGCAGGTTCTTCTAGGAGGCGAGCCCACAGGAGTAAGAGGAAGATGAGTCATCGTAGCAGTGAGGGGCCACATGAGGACTCTCCTAACTTGGAAGTTCCTCTTACTATCAATGAGGAGGTGCCGGAGGATGCTGACGAGCCTCCGGAAAAGAGGAGCCAAGAAGAGGAGACCGTCGGTGAATGTATGATTCTTCATCTTTCTCTTTCTGTTTATTTTCATGGGATTTTTCCATGTTCTGATTTGCTTTTTCCCCCTGCTGCATTTTTTTAGCAGAGGATGATGACTTGGCGATGCCTGAGGTTCCTGCCGATGAGGCGGTGACGGATCCGGTTGCGGCACCAGAAGAAAAATCGAGGGACTCTGGAGTGATTCCAGAATCTCCAATTGGTATGACTTCTTTTGCTTTCTTCTTTTTTTTTATATGTGACTTAGTTTGCTAACATTTTTCTTGTCAGCTGACTTGCCACATGATTCCGATGACTTTGAACCATCGATGGACGCAAATGTTGACGATGCTTCCGATGAGTTCATGGAGGAAGAGAGTGTTCCGCCAGTCGTCGAAAAAGGTATTTTATAGTAATAACCCTGATAATGATTTTTTTTAAACATGATCATATTCATACCTTTTTTGTGTTTCTTTGGCAGGTTTTAAAGCGACAGAGGAGAGTCCATTGCTTCCTTCAGAACCAGAACAAGGGATGATGAATGTTGATCCAGAGGTAGAGACTCGTAGAACCAGTTCTGACATGGTGGAGGAGGTACCTCGTGCTGAGATTCCTTCCCCAGCAGTTCCGACTGGCATTAGTTCTTTTGTTACTCTTCCAACGGGGCATGACATGAGCAGCCGACCGATGAAGCGAGGCGAATCTTCAGCTGGGCCACCTCTTCTTTTTGTGAAGAAGGTGGTGGTGCGGGTTCTGAGCTCTTGGATTGAGACTCTCCTTGCTGGACACTTGGATGACGAATTTGGCATGATCCAGCATGTGTAGGAGATTCTCGGTGATGCCGAAGAGGCTGGTCTGGATGTCACAGGTGCCAGGGCGATCGTTGATTGGATCAATGCACTGGGTGACAAGTGGTTTGAGACCATGGGTTTTGCTGACGACCAGTTCTTCAAGGAGATGTTCCTGGACCCTGCTGATAAGGCTAAGTCTGACCTGAATGAGGCAACACAAAGCAGGAAGCAGCTAGTCCGAGAGAAGAACTTAGAAGAGCTAGCCATCATTGGGCTAACACATGACCTTAACATCCTTGATAGGGAGGTCGATGAGGCCAGGAAACGTCTTGAGCATTTGAAGGCACAAGTCGCTGCCAAGTGGGCTGCCATAACAAAGGCTCACGATAGGGAGAGTGCTCTGATTCGTCGGGTTGTAGATGCTGATCGAGTTCTCGAAAGGAAGTTTCAAGAGGACAAACAATGGCAAACTGCTCAGGATAAGCTTCTTGGTGTGAAAGAAGGGTTACAGCCTACCCCAGCATCTCATGGCAAGTTCCTGAAGAAGCGTGCCCTGGAAACTCTAACGACTGAGGCCAAAAGTTTGCTTGAGGAGCTGAAATTTTGACTGGAGACCATTTTTGGTTGAGTTCCTGAATTTTGAAGCAGAAACTATCCTTCTTCTTTTTTTTTGGCACCACATGTATTTTTTGCTACTCTTTTTTTGTAGTGCTTGTGAACACCTTTTTTTTTTGTACCGCATGTATTTTTGGTACTCTCTTTTTTTTGTAGTGCTTGTGAACACCTTTTTTTGGTACCGCATGTATTTTTTGGTACTCTTTTTTTTTTTGTTTTGTTTTTGCTTTTGTTTTACCTACGTTCACTTAAATCTTTTTGTGATGAAAGCAATTGCTAAATGGGATGCTTTTTTTTTTGTTTTCCCTACGCTCACTTAAATCTTTTTGTGATGAAAGCAATTGCTAAATGGGATTTGATCAAAAGTTTTGTCATTTTGTGAAAATCTTTTGTCAAATTATTATTTTGGCATGGGGCCATATTTTTTTTTATGGCATGGAAGCCGATTTTGGCATGAGAACCAGTTTTTTGTGGCATTGATAGCCGATTTTGCTTTGTGGCATTGATAGCCAGTTTGTTTTGTGGCGTTGATAGCCGGTTTATGGCATTGATTGCCGGGTTTTTTTAAAGCCAAGTTTATAGTTTGTGGCATTGATAGCTTATTTTGTTTTATGGCATTGATAGCTGGTTTGTTTTGTGGCATTGATAGCCGGTTTGTTTTGTGGCATTTATAGCCTGTTTTGGTGGCATTTTAGCCTGTTTTGGTTTTAAAAAATGCAAGTATCGACTAAACGTCGCCTCCCTACTGAATGGTCTTGCAAGTATCGATGGAATGTCGCATCCTTGCTCATTCGGTTGTAAGTATCGATGGAATGTCGCATCCTCGCGGATTTGGGTGCAAGTATCGATGGAATGTCGCATCCTTGGTTTTCAAAAATTTTGGTTTTGCGGGTACTGACTTGATGTCATTTCCCCACGATTTTTTTGAAATTTTTGGTTTTCTCGAGCCTTTGGGTTGTGGATATCAACTGAAATATTGCATCTCCACGATTTCTTGGTTTTTTCGAACCTTTGAAATTTGGGTTGTGGATATCAACTGAAATGTTGTGTTTCCACGATTTTGGGTTTTTTTCGAACCTTTGAAATTTGGGTTACGGATATCAACTAAAATGTTGCGTCTCCACGATTTTCAATTTTGCAAGTATCGACGAAATGTCGCTTCCCTGCAATTTTGGAAGTGTCGAACGTGGTTCGCATGCTTCCGATTTGTGTGAGTTTCGACTAAGCGTCGCTTCCCCGCGGTTTTTGAAAAACCATTTTTTTGTTTAAAGACACGAGGGTCATAAGTTTTGACCTAAAACAATTTAGGCAGTAAAAGGTAGGGTGACTTGGGTTAAAATCCCTGAATCCGAATTTTGTTTCATTTCAAAGGTTGCAAATTTTGGTCAAATTAGGGAAAGGTTCCTAAACATGGACTTTTTTTTTTAACAATGAAACGATGAAAGTAAGCATTGTTTAAATTTCTACAAATTTTAACATTTGATATGAAGATTCTAAAAATAGTGGGTTTAGCGAGCAAGTACCTGGAAATCGGTTTTGGCCGTACAGGCATTGCTCTTACCAAGTTGGGTAAGTCTTCAAGGGTAGTACCGCTCTACGAACTTGCTGTTGATGGGCAGCATACATCCGTCACCCTCCATGTTTAGGAGTGCATATGCGCCGTTGGAGAAAACCTTGTTGATGACGTAGGGTCCCTCCCATTTTGGCTCAAACTTGCCTTTGGATTTGTGAACGAAGACCATTGGTCTTTTTACCGCAAGAACCAAGTCACCCTTTTTATAGGTGCGTTGCCTAACCTTTTTGTCGAAAGATCCTGCCATGCGTGGGTTGCCGAGGGAGTTGACACTTCGGCAGCTGATGGGGCGCTTGTAGGTGCGCGTTGTTTGCTTCTGTTGAAGCATAAGCTGGTGCTTGTTCTCATCAAAGGTAATGGTTAGTGAAGCTGCCATTGTTAGTTTTCGAAAAGTTTCTGAAACAAGACCACATCCATTAGTAATCACAAGAATATAATGATCATAAATGGGAAGTTCTATGGTTTTGTCTTTTCAAATTGCTCGAGGGAGATGACCTAAGTAATATGAAGAAGGCAAAAAGCCATAGAGAGTACAATTATTCTGATCGCAGGTATGGTAAGCCCAGAATAAGCATTTCAATGACTGCTAGAAGCAATTATGAACCTAAATTCGACTTATCGAGAAGCAGAGCTTGCTCGAGGTAAGAAGAATATAAGTTTGGAGTTACAAATGTGCCAGTCACGAATATAGTAGACCCTGGAAGGGCATACTAGTACCGCTAGACACAAATGTTTTGAGACCACATCCATGAGATGAGATTCTCTGTTTTTGAAAGGTCAAGATTGGATTCATCAAAGAGAGCAGATGGTATTCCGATCCAAATACAGTCTCAGCGATTTCCGCGAGCGCCAGTACTCAGAAGGAAATGAACCATAATTTCTCGGATCTGAATCCAAAATTGATGATTTTTTTTTTGAAAGGCCAAGATCGGGTTCATCAAAGAGAGCAAAAGGCACTCCAATATGAACACGGGCTTAGCGATTTCTGCGAGCGCCAGTGCTCAAAAAGGAGAAGAACAAAATTTCTCCAATCTGAACCAAAAATGATGGAAGTTTTTTTTTTAGAAGATTTTTTTTAAAAAATATTTTTTTTTATTTTTTAATTTATTTTTTTAAGATTTTTTTTTGAAAATTTTTTATTTTTTATTTTTTATTTAAAAAATTTTCTTTTATACATTTTTTTATTTTAAATTTTTTTTTATTTAAAAGACGAGAGAGTACACATAGGCCTCCTAACCCGGTCTTAAGAAATCTCGATTGATAGAATTGCCCCCAGGTAAGGGTAGGATTACTTAATGAACCCGTTTGGAGGACCCTTGCCTAGAACAGTCAAGCTGTCTCCACACTTTGGACAAGGGTTTTCTTGAATCAACCGTGATCAAAGAACGCAGTTGGTTTAACCTTAGTGGTCTTTGTCTTTTTTTTTAGATCTTTAATGAACTCATTGAAGAGAAACAATGGCCATTTCCATAATTTGAACCGGCTTAACGATTTCCGCGAGCACAGAGACAAAATGAAAATGATCAAAGTTTCTCAATTTTGAATCCAAAATGAGAAATCTTTTTTTTTTATTTCTAATGAACTCATCGAAGAGAAACAATGGCCATTTCCATAATTCGAACAGGCTCAACGATTTCCGCGAGCACAGAGACGAAACGGAAAGGATCAAAGTTTCTCAATTTTAAATCCAAAATGAGAAATCTTGTTTTTTTTTTAATTTCTAATGAACTCATCGAAGAGAAACAATGGTCATTTCCACAATTCGAACCGGCTCAACAATTTCCGTGAGCACAGAGACGAAACGGAAAGGATCAAAGTTTCTCAATTTTGAATCCAAAATGAGAAATCTTATTTTTTTTTTATTTCTAATGAACTCATCGAAGAGAAACAATGGCCATTTCCACAATTTGAACCGGCTCAACGATTTCCACGAGCACAGAGAGAAACAGAAAGGATCAAAGTTTCTCAATTTTGGATCCAAACTAAGAAATCTGATTTTTTTGATTTTTTTTAAAAGAGAAAGAGTGGAAATAAACTCAAAGAATTAGAAATTTCCAAAAAGTCTCATCTCATTTTTTTTTTAGATGTGGGATCCAACATAGGCCACCAATTAAAAAGTAGCCAAGGAATCGAGAAAAGAAATATGAGCATAGAGCAAAAGATATGATATGCAAATATCTCATTTCTAGCATTGTGTTCTCAAATGAATGATTCCCACTGGGTGTGTCAGCTTGATAGACATCGCTTCAATTGCTCGGTTCTACCGAGGTCGGCGGACGTGGGAGTCCGTTTGGGTCCGACCCTTTCGTAACCGGGGGGCAGAGGCGTGCATCAATATTTCTTTTGTGTGGGTGTGCCATATTTTCTATTTTACTTGGAATTGCAAGTGGTGATCCAGAGATCAAGCTTCGTAAGTAAAACGGAAATCAACTTCTTTCAAGTTTTCCATTGCACATATATTTAAAGAAAAGAGACATTTTTCTTGATTTGCCGCGAAAGGCAATTTGTTTGGCATTTATAGCCGATTTTGGCGTTTATAGCCGATTTTTGGCGTTTATAGCCGATTTACAATTCTTATCAATAATGAAAGACAAGAGTTGTGATTTTTGTCTCTTTTGGAAAAGTACAAACTATAATGAAAAGCAAGAAAAGGAGGATCTAACTTCTCAGGAGATTGTGGGGGACTCGTTCAGAGTGACGGTCGCAAGCCATATGTGGGCTTCGCCATCATCCATGCAGATGAGAATAGAGGATGCTCTTGATTCGCTTGGCTTGGCTATAACCTCAGGTTTTTAGAGGACAAAGACCAAAAGGAGGTCTTATGTCTAATAAAAATCCAAGTAGACGGCTGAAAAGCCACGTCTAAGCAATTGGAGGCAGAAGGAGAAGGCAAGGACCTTGGGGGGGGGGGTACCCCCCAAGGGACTTTTGTCACTTTGTAGCGGTGGTCGGTGTGGAACTTCCGCAGAGTTTTCTCTCTTTCTTTCTGTGTTTTTTTCTGATCTGGGATCTGTCTTGTTTTTCCGATCTGGATTCCTTTGGAGTGCTCCCCTATTTTATAGGCTCTTGGTAGCCATTTAGGAGAGTTTATGGGCTTTTATTACCATTAAGCCGCATAATGGGAGGAGTTACATGATTTAATTCCTTTATTTTGTAACTCTTTTTTCTTAGCTTCTGATTGGCCGGAGGAAATTGAGGGCATTTAATCGCCTTTAATCGCCATGATGGGAGGAGTTTCATATTTTAAATGCCATGAATCTCGACTTGTAACTCCCGGATGCTTGGTTCTGATTGGGCCGTCCAAAGAAATGGATTAATGACTGTAATAAAGCTAGTCAATTAATCGCATTAAGTTGTTGCCGAGCAGTTGATCATCGATGATCATCATGCAGATCGACATCGGATGACCATATAACTTCAGGTATTGGTTGCCAACAGTGGGTCGGTGCCATCTGTCCTGTCGATTTCTCGATCGGTCGGATAGAAAGCACACTTTTTGGTTGACCGGTTGGCGATCAATGTTGATTTTTGATACTCTTGATGATTGACCCGTGATTTTGACGGATGTTAGAGGATTTGGTATCTCAAAAGTATGAATTTTGGAAAATTAGAGGAGTCGGATCTTCAAATCATGAAGAAACGGCGAAGAACAGAGTTCCCGGGGCTCACCCAGCAATCCCTGGCTCCAGGGTCGCAGGGGCCTGCGACCCTGGAGGGTTTTTCGCACTTTTTGTCCCATTTTGCGTCCGTTTTTACTGTTTTTCGATTCTTTTTTCTTCTGTATTTTTCCTTGACTTTTTTGATCATTTATTGGCTTGATTTCCCTGTAGAAAACCTGATGAGAATCCTTTCATTTTGGTTTGCAAAGTTTCCAATTTTTCGGGAAAGCCGAATACTTTGCCGTGCAGAGTTGCCGGTTTTCCGTTAGAAGCTGAAACTGGGTCAAACGATTGTCGGAATGACCTGAAATTTGTGGTGAAGCCTCCTGAGCAATAAATAAGACCAACCATAGGCTTTTGTTTGAGTTTTGAAGCCGTTTGGGTTCCTATCACCAGTAGACTTATTTTTGTCGCGATGAAGATGTCGCGGCTTGATGTGCGGTCAACCGTTGTCCGATTGACTTGAAATTTGACA
This sequence comes from Litsea cubeba, assembly GCA_012931725.1. NCBI lineage: Eukaryota > Viridiplantae > Streptophyta > Magnoliopsida > Laurales > Lauraceae > Litsea > Litsea cubeba. The sequence continues at coordinate 38,021,685 of CM022950.1, forward strand.
GGGAACCTATTGGAGTCATTTTAAGATGATCCATAGGCTCTGTCTTGGAAACCATGGTCCCAGGGAGCTTCACCACCGAGAGGCCTGATTTGGCTTCCGAGCATCAAAGTCTGGTCAAATATTGTCGAAATGACCTGAAATTTGACGTGTAGCCCTTTGTAAGCATTTTGAAGCCGTCCATGTGCTCTAACTGATGAGTGATGGACCCGGTGGTTCTCGCTGCCAAGAGGCTTGATTTAGGTGTTCGAGGGTTGATGTTGGGTCAAACGTTGTCGGTTTGACTTGGAACTTGACGTGGAGCCTTTTGGATGTATTTTGAGACCATCCATCGGCTCTGATCGAAGATTTGGTGTCTCCGATGCTTTCGCCGTAGGGAGCTCCTTTTCAGCTACCGGAGAAGCGAAGTTAGGCCAAATGATTTTGAAATGGCCTGAAACTTCTTGTGTACTCCTCTTTTGGCTGTCTTGAAGGATCTTGCAGTTTTTGTTTGATTCTGACAAGATTTTTGGAAGTAGCATTGCCTATTTATGGCAGGCTGCGACTTCATTTAGCTTTCTGGATTTTAAACAAGCAAAGTGACACATTTTTTGGTGTCAACACTTGTTACTAGACTAAATCAACAATTTGGTATAAGTGATGCGTGGTTCTCTATTTATGATTCTTTAATTATAAGAGTCCTTGAGCAGGTAATACTTTCCAGATCATTGCTTTTACGGTTATACCATCTGTGTTAGTTGTGTTCCGTTACCAGATTCCACTTAATGATTCAATCTTTTAATGCGAGTATTTTTCTCATAGTCAATGTTCAATGATTTATTTGAAATGAGTTTTGTTATGTTTAGCTTCTTTGTAATTGTAACTTAAATTTTAGTCATTTCCCGATCCATTTACAGTGAAAGCACAAGAATTGTAAATTGCTATACTTAGAATTTCACAAAGCATATGGCAAGCCCATGGATACAAGGTAAAATTGAATTTCAGTGATAAGAAGGTTATGCATTGAGAGGATGAAGCTATTGTAAAAGCACTATTTTAGGTTAGTGTTTGAAGTCTATTTGCTAGTAGCTTCAGCAATGATGTTGCAACTAGTGAATGTACTAAAATCCGAGTCTTGTCAAGGTTCCGTTTGCTAGATGATGTGTTGCTAGATGAAAATTGTTTGTGTTTAGGTAGGTGGTCTCACAATTCCATCACTACGTAATACAAAATTGCAACTGTTTGGTTAAATTTGGTCTATAGTTTCAATGCTATTCTTTCCGGTTTTATGAGTTTATATACATTTTCATAGACATGGACTCTGTACGATCTACAAAGAAACTGATCACATACATTTGTAGGAAGATTGTCGGTTGGCTTGGGTGTTGGTGTCGCATTTGTTGCGGGTCCTGTCTTGCAGAAGCATCCCCATCTGAAATAAGGGGAGGGCTAGTAGGCACAAATGTGCTTATGATTACTGGTGGACAGTTTTGTTTTTTTTTTCATCATTTTATGTTTATTTGTAAATTAAAAAGCTACTACACCAACATGCATTCATGACAATTTAGAGGCAAAATCATAGAATGTACCTATTCTCCATTGTTGATAAAATCTAAAATGTATTCAACTAACTCCAAACGTAAATCATTGCATAGAAACCAATGCTCTTAAATTTGATGAGTATCCATCTGGAACTTTTAACTTATGCAATGTTTCACACACACTGAATTTCTCTTCTTTGGATAATGAGAAACAAGCTGGCGGTAAGTACGCTCTATTTTGACTTACAACAGGCGCCAGTTCATCCCTTAAACTCATATCCTGCAAATCAAGGCGACTATTCAGTCCATCCTTTGTTTTACCTGGAGTATTTAGCAAGGTTCCAATAAGACTCTCACAAACATTTTTCTCTATGTGCATCACATCCAAGTTGTGTTGAAGAAGCAAGTATTCCCAGTAGTCGAGGTTAAAGAAAATTGACTTCTTCTTCTAACAAATTCTAGCACCATCATCACTAACATCTTCCACTCGCTTCCTCTTCAATGAAGTCGATCTTTTTTATTGTTTATTCTTTTTCTTCGGCTTCTCTTTTGGTACTAGTTTCCCCCCACAAGGTTTTGATTCCATTAACCTTTTCTGCCACTTCTTCACTAGTTAAAGGAATTGGTGCTGATCGAAACTCTTGGTCACCATTAAATGCTTTTTTCTGTTTCCGAAAGGATGATCTTCTGGAAGGAACATTCGATGGGCCATGTATACATTCTTCCTCGAATGTTTTAATCTGCATGATTGTGTCTCTTCGCCACATATGGGGCAACCATGATAGCCTTTTACAACACAACCAGACAAATTACCATATGTAGGAAAATCATTAATGGTCCACAGCAACACTGCTTTCAATGTAAAAACCTCTTGTCGGTAAGCATCATGAGCTTTAACCCCTGTATCCCACAGTGTTTTCAAGTCATCAATTAATGGTTTTAGGTAAACATCGATGTTTTCAAGTCATCAATTTCCAAGTTATCAACATCGTTAACATCACAAACTTTCTTTTCATGTATAACCAAGGCGGGGGATTGTAAGTGACTAACATTACTGGGCAACAACTATACTTGCTGCTCATCGAACCATGCGGATTGACCCCATCTGTTGAAAGTGCTAAGTGTGAATTTCTTGGCTCTTGTGCAAACTCCGGCCATTTATCATCTACCAACTTCCATGCGGGGGAGTCAGCTGGGTGGCGTAACTTATCGTCAGCCATTCTCTCATCAGCGTGCCAAAACATCTGTTTTGATGTCTGTACCGACTGAAATAATTTCTTAAACCTAGGGATAGGTGGAAAATACCATAGAACTTTTGCCGGCACCCCCTTACGTTGCTCGGTCAGGTCCTTATTCACTTTGTATCTTGACTCACCACAAGTAGGGTAACTAGTTTTATTCTCATTACCAGATCCCTTTCTATAAAGCACGCAATCATTCGGACATGCATCTATCTTCTCATAGCTCATCCCATACATAGATAATGTCTTTTTAACCTTTCTCATACTTCAGGGCAGTAAATTATTATCGTCGGGTAGCATGTCTCCAATAATTTTCAACAACCGTGAAAACCTTATGTCAGACCACCCACTCCTCGCTTTCTCATTAAACAATGTAACTACTGCACATAATTTGGTAAACTTTAGACAACCTTTCTTTAAAGGTTCCTCAGCCTCTGCAAGGATTTTTTGAAACTTTTCAGGATTAGATGAATACTGGTCACAAGCGGTCTGAGCCAATTTTAATGAGCTTGCAGCATCATCTGGGGGTGTAGTATCATCTGGGACATCACTCCCAAAATGGTGTTGGGTGGACATATTTAAAGGCACACTTAAGGGAGCTTCACCAGGAGATGCTTCTCCATGCCATATCCACCTAGTATAACTTCGATCGATACCATGGAAAAACAGATGGTACTCAACATCTTTAGCTACAAATTTATTGAGATTCCCACATGTTTTGCATGGACGTGGCATGGGATTAAGTTCACCAAACTTCTTTTTGGCAAAACTCAAAAAACTTTCAACCCCTTCCCCGTATGCAATAGAAAACCGATTCAGTGACATCCAAGACTTGTCCATTTCTGTATAGCCCAATAAAATGCTAGAGACAAGCAATTCCAAATCAAGACTTATCCACTTACTGGAGTGTCAAATTGATTGCCGCCACCTTAAATGAAGCTGAAATTATATCTGTAGGTGGACATCAACAAGCTGAGACAGAGCAATCCCAAATCAAGATGCGGTTGAATAGATTATCAAATTTGAGGTTTAATAAAAAAGAATGAGAAAGAAAAGGAAGAAAAATAAATTTAAAGCAAGGGATTGATTATGGTAGACACTTTATGATCAAATCAATCCCATTTGGTTATGATTATGTCATCGCCCCCTCTTTATGCACAAGCTTCAGTCACTTCCATTTGCAACCCTTAATCCTAAATTGTAATGCAAGTCTTTTCATGATGGGTCACTTCAAAAATGGTAATATTGTTGGAACATAGGCCCTAGAATTATTAGTGTATGCCAACAACGCTATGCCAATCTTCCCTGTTCTATTAATCCATTGATAATGTAGTTATTCTGTCATCCATGGACTCATCAGGAGAGAAAAAAACAAAGCAAAAGAATAGAGCACCAAATCCACATTAAATTTGGAAAATCAACTTTCAATTATTTCAAACATGTGTAACAAGAATCTTGGTGTGAATCAGTGATGAGGATGATTCATAGTAGAAGAAATCACATGCATCAACAATAGTATAAAGAGCAAGACAGAGGACAACAAGATAGTTCCACAAAAAAGTAGATGTACTGAAAATATCAAAAACTCAAGAAGATATCTTTCAATCGGTAAGCCCTATCCCCACCACACACAATCTCTCTCCCCCGTGCAATGTCTCCCTTTGCTCTCTCGTGTCTCTCTTCTCTCTTCCATCTCTCATTACTGTCTTCCCAATCCTTCTAGCTCTCTCACCTTTTCGGCATGTATTTATTTTTCTTGCCTTTGAGTTAAGGGTTTTCAAGAAGTTGAAAATGGTATGATCGGAGTGGTATTTGACAGACCAAACTCTAATCCAAGCCATTACCCTATAATCTTCCTATCCATATCCCTATGATTGGCATGCATCAAAGTATTTAAGGCCATCATTCCTCTGACCTAATACTAGTATGGCCTATGCAGGGGCCTTTATAGTGGATTGGAGAAGATTGACCGAATTGGGCATGACCCATTCACTAGCTGATCAAATGCATGTTTAGATGATGCCAACTATTTTGATTGGTAGAATCTCTCAGATATTAGCCTTTCATATTTATTACAACAACAAAATAATTTTAATTTGGTTGGCATATTGACTACAACTACCGACAAATGAAAACAGAAGACAGAAAGAAGTGAAGATAAGAAAACAGAGAGTATCAAAGCCATTGACTATTTAGTAGTACAACAATACACATTCCAGCAGTATTCAAACACCTACCCTTTCCAAAAAAACCCGACGGTATTACAAATACATTACAGAATACTCATTCATTTACAGAATCACCTTGGATTGTATGGGTTTTCTTGATAGTGGGGGGGAGAAAAAGAGTGTGCAGTCTGAGGTACACTACTCTTTCAATATATACAAGTGAGGAAATTCATTCAAACAATTCAGACCAAAGTCATTTTTTTAATAACGGAATTACCTCCAGAAGGCCTCAGCCATCTTTCACCACAAAGCAACAAGGGGAAAGATCCCACACCCAATCCCTCAAATAAGGGCAAATAAAATAAGAACATTGAATGGTCTACACTGCTTTTAAAGTAAAATCAAAGAACAAAAACACTAGGATGAATCCTACCCATTGATTGACTAACATAAAAAATCCCACCACTAAATTAACATTAGTTATCCTAAATAAAAAAGAAAGTAAAAAAGGCAATTAAGAAGTCCTGAATATGGTAAAATAACCAAAAGGGATAACAGGAAACAGCCCCCAACTCGTGGGGAGATCTGCCATGACTCAGGGTATCGTGCATGCAGAGACTTGCCAAATTCACCTTGGAAATTTATTGTGTGCCTAACATTGTCCAGAACTAGCACACAACATTGACTCCATTCCTCTTATGATGCTATTTTTCGGCCATCATAATCAAAGCCATATACATAAATACTCACGTTTCAGACCTAAATCAGCAGCAATAACCATAATCGGCATTGAACTGAGAAGGAAAAATGGCAAACTCAAATTGGAGGTAACAATATCCATTTCATCAAAATCAAAAATATCAAACGTTTAAACACAATCTTCAAACTCTCGATCATTCATTGATTTGTGGCATAAAAAAACACGGAAAGTCAGAGATCTGCAAGTGAATCTCCATCGAAAATTTCTTAAGTTTGGTGAATTTTTAGGGTTTAGATAAATGACAAAATGCAGAGGAAAAGGAAGAAATCAACATACCTGCGAGTCATCATGAAGGCGAGATGAAGGAGAAGAAGTAGAAAAGGTAGGAAGTGCTGCCAATGCAGGGAATAAAGAAATGAGATAGATGAGGATGAGGAGAAGAAGGAAAAGATGGGAAGTGGTACCAATGCAGTGGAGATGGATGGCCGGAGAGTAATTGGCGAGTCGAGAGTGATCTTGACCTGCAGAGGCATGCTTGAGAAAAAGAGAAAAAAGAGTGCAGAGGGCGGGAGGGAAAGAGGGGAGAGGGCGAGATAGGAAAAGAGGGTGGGGGGCGATTATATCGGTTTTACTAATAATTTTAGGTCCACCCGTTGAAAGTAGCAAATGAAAACTTAGCTTATTATATCGGTTTCACTAATAACCGATATGAATAGATTTTTAAAATCGATATAAAATCAGCAATTAATATCACATAGCTGTTAACCGATATTATATATAGTGATTATTATATCGGTTACTATGTAACTGATATAAATAAATATTAACCGATATAAAAAACCTTGACTGAAGATATTATATCGATAATATTAAAAACCGATATAGGGCAGTTTTTGTAACCGATATAAAATGTCCTTTTTTTAGTAGTGCTAGGTCATGTGTATATTGCGTCTCCATGCCTTTTGCTTTGGTTAATGTTTCCTCGTGGCTTTTGTTTGAGATCTTAATGGCCAACATATGTTATACATTGTATGATGGTTCGTTGATTCAAGTATGAGGGTTTGATGTATTATACATTTTTTTGTAAAAGATCATCTGTTTAGTTGATTCTAGAATAATGGAATGATGGTTTGATGTGTTCTTTTTGGGTTTCTCAAAGATGTAGTCTTCTAAGGTTCACTGTTTTGATGAATTGAGGAATGTTATAAAAACATTCCACAAATTGAGGAACGCATGCTGGCTTTTAAGTGTTTAATGAAATTCTTGTTAGAAGAAATTGAGGTTTAGTTATATTTTGAAGATCTTACTTAGTTGCCACTAATCCCATATTTGAGTTTTTTAAACATGTAGTCCTATATTAAGGTTTTTGTTCCTCATTTACTCATCTATCCAATAGTAATCCTCCACCCATTTCCACCTCAGCTCAGCTAGAAATAGATAATAAAGGTAGAAAAGGACGTTACATGTGCCCAGCATGCAAAGACCCTTATAGTAAGTAACTTCAACTCTCCTAAAAGAGGTGCTAAAATGGGCGTCATAAGCAGCAGCATGGAAAATCCAATTTCATTTAGTACTTGAAGAAGATACACAAAAGATGACTTTATCACCTTTTATTGGACTCCTGCACCAAGGGGATGGCTTGGCAAATAGCACTATTATCTATGTTTTCATTTTTCAACCACCATTGTCCTTGTTGAGAGCTGTCCTTTTTTCTAATGTACTTCTGGCCTAGTGGAGCTCATGGTGGGTACCAGATGATGATGGCCTGGATCTTGCACATGTTCCACAGATCCTCCATAATTGCCTTAAAATGAATTCCCTTACTTTGTCTTGGTTATTAGCTAAGTTCTGGAATCCTTATGATTAGAAGGAAAACTTAAAACATAAAAGGGTTTTTGTAATCAATCTACTTCGAGAAACAACACAGGCATGAAGATTCATGGTCTTTGGTTCCCTTATTTTAGTTTTCTTTCATTCTTCCAGCTCTCTCTATCTATCTTATACTGTTTCTTTATATGTTAAGAATGATGGTTACAATGTGTATTTATGTATTTTGATATGTTAATCTAGTGTGTTATAAAAAAAATCCGTCACAAACAGATCAAGACTTTGATATAAAATAGTTTTTTTTTTCTCTTGTTCGTATTATTATAGTAGAGTTAAATTCAATGATTAATAATTATCGTTACAAACAGATCAAGACCATTAAAGCCACATGCCTTTGTTTGGTGGAGAACATTAAAGTTCATATGATACTCCGATTGGGGCAGAGCAATGGAAAGGTGAAGTTTGTACTTTGCCATAAAACATGATTTTCTAACCTTTGATAAAACCTTTTCATGTGACCATTTCTACATGTGACAATTTTTGCATGCATCTCATCGTCTTCTTCCCCCCACAGCATCCCATCATAAAAAAATAGATAGATAGATAATTGAAATCAAAGTGTTTTTGTTTTCCTTTTCCTTTCCAATATAAATGCTTTTGTCATGATAAGAAGAAGAAAGGTTGTATTTTTATCATGGCCAAGATAGAGATTGTGTGCAAACATCTTTGATATGATTTTTTATGTTTTTATTTTTCACTAACATTGATGTAAGAATAATATGGACCAAAAGAAATGTCAGCATACATTTGAATTTTGGGTTTTAGAGAAACTCGTAGATAACGTAGAGAAAATGATTTGAAATGAGTTATGTGATTAAAAATAATAATATATGATAAAACGCTTTTCCTTTGATTACCACTTGGATTTGTTGTAAAATTAGCAAGATTAATCGAGTCAATGTTATCAGAAATTATTGTACCACTGCCAATAAATAGCCCTACTTACCAGTCTACTTTCAAATGGACTTGTGGTATTGAACAAATGTTCCTCTTGCAAATTGGATATGTTCATTGAAGCATGTTTGTTATTACTGATTTAACCAACTAATATTAAATGTTTCAATGTTGTAGTATTACTTCGGATGTTGATGTCCTAACAATATTACATTATGATAGTGATTTTCAATCTGATCTCAAACATCCTCAATATATTGGCGGAAGACAGAAGATGAGGCATCTCTGGAAAACCATAACCTATAGTGAGCTTGTGAATGTTTCACTCGAAGCATCAAACTAGGAAGCAAGTAAGCAACCGGGCAGGCCAAAGAAGAATATGGTTCAGTGGAAGATCGCAACCGCGTCAAAAGGGTTGTAACCTGCTCCAATTGTAAAGAGAGGGGACACAATCAGGGGACTTGCCGTAATCCACCCGTTGTTCAGTAGAGGAACCGGTTTTTTTGTTTTTTGCTCTCTTATGTCACATGTAATTTGATGGGTTTTGTTTATGCATATGAAGAAGACAAATTGTATGACATGTAATTGGCATTTTATTTCACATGTTTTTTTCTTGCTTCTTTATGCATACAAACATCAATGTAATCAGAATAAATGTAATGACATGTCATTGACATTTTAGGTTGTTTCAGATGTAATGATCCATCTGGCTTCTTCTTGGTTATTGTAACGCCCCACCCTACACACATGCATGATATTGTCCGCTTTGGCCCACAGGCCTCGCGGTTTTGTTTCTGATGGGCCTCAACCCATCAAAAGGCCTCATGCAAGGTAAGGGTGTGAGATCTACATATAATCCCATTCACTTTCCTTTCTATAGTCGATGTCGGACTCCGGGGCGTCACATTCCACCCTCCTTAAGGGGGCACATCCCTGTGCAGTAACCTGCCAGCCCCTGTAGCCTGTCAGCCCTCTTGGCCCGCCCACATGGAAATCCGCCCACGACAGGGGACCCACACTTGAACTAGTCGAGAGTCGGCTCTGATACCATTTGCAACGCCCACCCTACACACATGCATGATATTGTCTGCTTTGGCCTACAGGCCTCACAGTTTTATTTCTGATGGGCCTTAACCCATCAAAAGGCCTCACGCAAGGTAAGGGTGTGAGATCTACATATAATCCCATTCACTTTCCTCTCTATAGTCGATGTGGGACTCCGGGGCGTCACAGTTAATGTTAACATCATAGTTTTTCTCATTTCGTTGGATCAGGCTCTGCATATATTTATGTTGGAATGGACCTGGTTTGCCCATCAAAACTATTTCAAATATGCACTATGTTTTAATATGTAAAGGTCGCGAGGGACCATTATTTATAAGTAATATAGGTCGCTAGGGACGCTGGGAAGGAAACAGATGATGTTCAATGGGTCCCTAGCGACCCATATATATAATTAATGTAGGTTGCTAGGGACGCTGGGAAGGGTCTAGAAGCTATTACATGGGTCGCTATGGACCCTATTCTGTAACTAATATAGGTCGATGGGGACGCTGGTAAGGATCTTGATGCTGTCGTATGGGTCTCATGGGACCCTTATCTATAACAAATATAGGCCGCTAGGGACGCTGGTGTCATGCCCCTGGACCGAGGGCCCGTTAAACGAGACCTTAATCGGGGGTAGTGGCGCGACGGGCCAGAAAATTCCGCCCACGCACGCTAGTTTCCCACTGGTTTCCGTGGTAAGGATCCACGAAATCCGATCCAACAGTGATTAATAAGAATCACATTCATACAAATAACTTACACGGAAGCATTGTAGCAAACATAAAAGTCTCTCACATACGGGTATAAGATGAGAACGCACGAGACTAGCATCACAAAGAGAAACATTTCATTGGTAGGCCCCAAAGTTAGTTTCAAGTTAAGACAAAAGTAAAGTTAGCCATTAATTACAATTTTTCCCAAAAGAATAAGCCAACAATGGCCACAACAAATATCCCAAAATGTATAGTATCTATTCCCCAAAATGTGATCGCAGCTCCGAAAACAACCCGACATCAAAACTACATCGTCGGGCTGCCACGATTAAATCACGAATAATAACAATGACGAACTAAAGATGGAAGATAAACATTAAATGTATAAAAAACATTGGCAGACAAAACCGTAGCCACTACTCATGGGACCGGAACGAACATAGTCGTTATCAAGCAGAACCGTAGCCACTACACGTGGGACCGGATATAACCGTTGCCATGGTCGGTACATACAAAATCCAAACTGCAGCTGGTGAACAGATTAAAGATTCCAAGCCGGATGATCAGTCCGACAAGGTAACCTAAGCTTAGTGGTGCCATTAGAATGAAAGTTCGAAACCTCGAAATAATACAAATCTGTTTATAAGATACATTTCCAAAATCGATAAGAAAACTACTCCGAACAAATGCATATTGGCGAATCCGAGCAAAGTAGGTGAGTAGTCTTATCAATATCTAAAGATGTGGTAAACCACTTCAAAACATTCAAAAGAATGGAGAAAGAACCCGGACAAAAGTCTTTTTACATGGAATGAATGTATGATGATTCGATCGTCTAATAATGTGGGTCCTCTCGATATACATTTAACCCCTTTATTGTCATTAATAGTAAGTAATTTGGTGCCACCGATGATCCTTGACAATTACAAGGGATGAAACGTACATTGAAACTTGAAGGATTCCCCAAAGGGTTTGTTCCACATTCAAACCAATATACATAATGGTCTCATGTTTTAAAAGAATTGATTGGGCTTATATATATATATATATATAGAAAAGTTGGGCTGAGTTTGACATGACTTTGGGCTTAAAATGGACCGGAGAAACACTTCAATAAGTCTCCAAAAAAAAATGATTAAAGCCTCTTGAATCATGCCCAAATCAGGCCTTGAACCAAGCCCAAAACAGCCCTTAAGTATGGCCCAAACAGTCCCTAAAATAGGTCCATACAGACCTTGAGATGAGGCCAGAAATCAGGTCTTAAAACTGGTCCAAATCAGCCCTTGAAATGGCCCAATGACTGACCTTGAAACAGGCCCAAAACAGTCTCCAAATGGGCTTAAAGTTCCTTGAAACAGACCTAATTCAGACCTGAACCAGGCCCCAGGCTGAGCGGGGCTCGCTCGAGCAACCCAAGGTCCGCTCGAGCGGCCCACTGGGTCGCTCGAGCGGACTGGGCTCTGTCCAGTCCGGCTCGCTGGCTCCTATCTCTTCTTTTTTTCCACTTTTCTTGATCCTTTTTCATCCTTTTTCTTTCCTACAAATTTCCAAGAACATTGGGACCCTTCCTTGACCTCCCAAACTCATCAAATCACCATACATGATCCTTCCAATTGATCAAACACAACACTTTTAAAAATCAAAGTTTTTCTTCCTTTCTATGAACACACTACTTAACACAAGGAAAGCTAATTTTCAAAGTGACCAAAGTGAAGACAAACTTCCCATATCATGTAAAACAATAGCATAAGTGGAAATCAACATAATATTACTTCACTCATTCAAAGTAAATCCATAAATCATAAAGGATTAGAACAAAATGAGAAAAAGGCATGAAATGAAACCAAATAAGAGGAATCATCATATTAATTGTGAAATCTACTTGCCTTAAGTCAAGATGGGAGCAATATTACTCTTCAAACAAAGCTCTAGTGCCTCAAGCTCCAAATCTACAAAAACCCCAAAATTTTCCCAAAGAAAACCCTAAAAATCAACATTTGTAAATCTCCAAGGAAAACCCTTACATGTGGGATTAAAACACTCTAAATGAAGAGGAAAACAAGGATCTCAAGTTTGGAAAGCCATTGCTAACCTTGAGAAGCCCAAACGAAGAAGAGAAGCTTGAATGAGAGCCTTGCCCTAGCTCTAAACCTTTGAAAAAGACAGCTTTGGGAAGCTTGAATGGAGAGGAAGAACTTTAGGAGATCAATCATCCAAGAAAACTCCAAGAGATTGGTGTTTCAGATGAGAGAGAAAGTGTGGGAAGAGAGGGAAAGAGCCCTAGCTCAAAACCTTGCAGGAAAAGAAATGAAGGAGAAGAAGAGAGTTCCCCTTCTTATAAGATGGGTTTTATGGGCCCCGATCTTCACAAGGTTGAAAGTGGCATTTGCAGGTCCCAAATGAAAACGACGAAGAAGACAAAAACGATCAGCGAAATTTCTACTTTCCAAAAAGTATATTTTTGTCAATTTCTAAAATTTTTGAAATTTGGGTACAGATTTTGTGTGAAAGGTCAGTTTTGCCCTTTTCCTCGAAAAACGCGATTTCTGATCATTAAATCAAGATGGTCAAAACATGAAAGTTGATAATCTAAATGAAATGAGTCAGAATTCACAAAATTGGGATTTTACAAACATCAAAGTTAAACTCCACAAATTCACACACAATCCACGGGCGCCCCGACCCGCGTCAAACTTAAGTCAATGACTCTCAAAAGTTCCCAAACCTAATCTAACATTCTAATCTAGCTTAATAAAATAAGCTAATCATCCACTAACCCCACTTATCAACTAATCATGGTTAAATATAATTAAATATTCCAAACCTGGGTTGGGGTCTGACATCCTCCACCCCTAAAAATCACATTTGGTCCTCCAAATGATCACTAACCTCTGGAAATAGCTGAGGGTACTTCTTCTGGACTTGATCACGAAGTTCCCAAGTGGCCTCTTCTGGTCCATGATTCTCCCAACAAATCTTTACCCACTGAATTGTTCTATTTCTCAGTTCTTGCTCTTCAGTGTCAATAATCTCTGCCGGTTTCTCAATGTAGGTGGCACCCTCTCTAACATCCAACGGTTCATGATGTAACACGTGCGAAGGGTCCGAAACATACTTCCTTAGCATTGACAAGTGGAACACATTGTGCACACCCGAAAGTTCTGGAGGCAAAGCTAATCGATATGCCACTTCCCCGATATGACTCAAGATCTCAGACGGTCCAATGAATCTCTTAGAGAATTTGCCCTTCTGCCCAAATCTCAGTGTTCCTCTGACCGGAGGTACCTTTAAGAATTCTCTGTCTCCAACTTGGAATTGTAGATCCTTCCTTCGAACATCAGCATAGCTCTTCTGTCGGCTTCTCGAAATCTTCAATCGCTCATGAATAATTCTGACTTTGTCACTTGTTTCTTCAACCAAAGATGGACCAAGAAAACTGCGTTCTCCGACTTCTTCCCAACACACTGGGCTTCTACACTTCCTGCCATACAACGCTTCGAAAGGGGCCATTCCTATGCTTGAATGGTAACTATTATTGTAGGCAAATTCACAAAGCGGTAAATTCTCATCCCACTAATTCTTGAAATCAAGTACACACGCTCTAAGCATGTCTTCAAGGGTCTGAATAGTCCTCTCCGACTGACCATCAGTCTGCGGGTGATACGCTGTGCTGAATTGAAGCTTCGTTCCCATCGATTCATGTAAGGTCTTCCAAAACCTCGAAACAAATCTACTATCTCGATCTGAAGTAATGGAGACCGGCTGACCCTGACGACTGACGATCTCCTTCACGAAAGCTTGTGCCAAAGCCAACATGTGCATCTTCTTCCCGGTCTTCAAAGGAATAAAGTGTGCCGACTTCGTTAACCGATCCACTATGATCCAAATGGCATTGTTCCCTCTGCTTGTAGTCGGTAAACCCGAGACAAAATCCATAGTCAGGCGTTCCCATTTCCACTCTGGGATTTTTAACGGCTGCAAAAGACCAGGTGGTTTCTGATATTCTGCCTTCACTAATTGACAAGTCATGCATCTAGATACAAAGGCTGCTATCTCTCTCTTCATATTGTTCCACCAAAAATGACTCTTCAGATTTTGGTACATCTTCGTACTCCCTGGGTGTACTGAATACCTCATATTGTGAGCTTCTACCAAAATGTCATCCTTTAAATTGTCTATCTTTGGAACACAAAGTCTGCCACGGAAGTACAAAACTCCATCCAACATCTGAAAATCTGGCCGTTCCGAGATATGCTCCACAATTTTAGCCAAGTCTAGATTTTGCATCTGACTGTCCTTAATTTTTAGAATGAAGACTGGCTCAAACACTGTCATATTTGCCAATACAACTCCTTCCCTCAAAGGTTGGAACTCTACTCTCAATTCTTCAAATTGCTGAAAATTATAAAACCCATGCAAACTGGCCAAACAAACTGATTTTCTACTCAACGCATCTGCCACTACATTAACTTTCCCCGGATGATGGATGATCGGGAAGTCGTAGTCTTTGATGTACTCCATCCATCTTCTTTGCCTCATGTTTAATTCCTTTTGAGAGAACAAGTATTGGAGACTACGGTGATCCGAATGAACTTCAAAATTTTCTTCGTACAAGTAGTGTCTCCACATCTTCAACGCGAACACTATAGCTGCCAACTCCAAATCGTGCGTCGCATATTTCTTCTCATGCTCCTTCAATTGCCTCGAGCCATACGCAATCACATTCCCATTTTGCATCAAAACACATCCAAGTATTACTCCTGAAGCATCCGTATAGATAACAAAACCACCACTCCCCGAAGGTAAGGTGAGGACAGGCGCTGAAGTTAACCTCTTCTTCAACTCTTCAAAACTAGCTTCACACTTCTCTGACCATACAAACGGCACATTCTTTCGGGTCAACTTGGTCAATGGTGCTGCAATGGATGAAAATCCTTGTACAAATCTCCTATAGTAACCTGCCAATCCTAGAAAACTTCTAATCTCAGTCACATTCTTCGGCTTCTCCTAATTGATAACTGCTTCTATCTTTGATGGATCAACTGCTAGTCCTTCTCTAGAAATGATGTGACCAAGAAAAGTGACTTGCTCTAGCCAAAACTCGCACTTCCCAAGCTTCGCATACAACTGGTTATCTCTCAACAACTGCAATGAAGTCCTCAAATGCTGCTCATGGTCTTATCTTGACTTGGAATACACTAGAATGTCATCAATGAAGACGACGGTGAACTGATCTAGATAGGGTGCAAAAATCTTGTTCATGAGAGCCATGAATACCGCTGGTGCATTCGTCAGTCAAAAGGGCATCACCAAAAACTCATAGTGCCCGTATCTAGTCCGAAAAGCTGTCTTCGGGATGTCTAATTCTCTAACCCTCAACTGATGGTATCCGGACCTCAAATCTATCTTCGAGAAAAACTCTGCACCTTGCAACTGATCAAACAACTCGTCTATCCTTGGCAAAGGGTACTTGTTCTAGATGGTTATTTGGTTCAATTTCCTGTAGTCTATACACATCCTCAAGCTTCCATCTTTCTTCTTGACAAATAGCACTGGGGCTCCCCATGGGGAAACACTTGGCCTAACAAAGCCTTTTTCTAGCAACTCTTGCAACTGTAGTTTCAATTCTCTTAACTCTGCTGGAGCCATCCTGTAAGGAGCAATGGAGATCGGTGCAGTTCCTGGCATCAACTCTATTGTAAACTCAACCTCTCTGACAGGTGGTAACTCCGGAATCTCTTCCGGAAAAACATCAGGAAACTTGCACACTACCGGAATGTTCTTGGTCGTGCTGTCGCAGGCACCCAAATATAATAAGACCTTTACTCCTAAAAATATATGTAGTAGTGCGAGTAAGGATTGTTCCCTCGGGGAGTGTTTAGCCAAATTTTATGCTATGTGATCAAAGATGGGGGTTTTGATTATATTGAAAGCAAAAAAAACAAATAAAAACAAATAAAGAGCAATAATTTAAGAAATTCAATCAAATTAACAAGCATTGGTCAAAGTTAACATCCACCATTGGAAATTAAATGCTGATCATTGATGCAAAAATAAATCAACTAATACTTTGAATATTCATCATTGGAATTAAATTCCTACCTCCTTAATTAGTTAATTAGAAAACACGCGCTCTAATTATCCCTAATTACTAAACAATCCAAGACAAGCGCCAAAGATTTAATCTAGTAACAGCATTAAGACCTTGAGAGATTGATAAATCTAAACAACACAAACACATGTGGTTGCATTTAATTTAGCCAAGTGTTCTTCCTAATATCTAATAATTTTCAAAGCAGCAAATTATTAAATATTAGTTGCTTCGCAAATTAGAGGGATCAAACAATTACGGATTTGATTTCTAATTTAGCATTAAATTGTAACGGAAAATAAACTAGTATGCATCCTAGCAATTAAACGAAACAATCATGATAACAAATTAAGCATAGAAGAACAACCCATATTCAAAGCATAAATTGAATAATGAAAATAAATTAGATCTCACAGTAATTATTCCGAGGCTTCAGTCTTCTTCAACCAATTACATAAAATTAGCCACGCAGGGCCATACTAACTTGCAAAGAAAAGAGTAGAAAAAAGAAAGAAAGAGAGAGAGAGAGAGAGAGAAAAACGTGCAATGGGGAAGAATTGCTGTGTAGAATCTCTTGTACGCTGGGTATGGAATGGACCCTTTATAGTGGAGAGTTTGATTAGAGAGAGAAGAGAAGTTAGGTGATGTGGACCCATGTGATTGGAGAGAAAAAGAATGAAGGAGAGAGATAAAGTAGGAGAGGATGAGAGATGAAAGAGAGAATAGAAAGAAAATTGTTGGAGATGGAATGCACCCGTACGATTTTTGAGAGAATTTGAAGTGATGTGGGATTGTAGATGGAATAAAATAATTAATTAAATTCTAACTTAGTCAAATCTTCTTTTCGACCATATCTTCTCACTCGGGCTTCTGTTGGATTCGAACCAAGAATTAAAGTTGCACCATTTTTCGTTCCGGACAATATGAGCCCAATATTGGATATGTTTCGGGAAACTCCTGATTTCATCAAATTTACCACAATGCCCTTCTGCTTGATTCGTCATCCATTTAGCATCAAATATGAGCACTTCTCTTGCAACTCAGATCTGGAAACTTCTTGATTCAGCAAGAATCTCTCAAAACACAAAACATAAAAGTTGTAGATCTTTTTCTTGGCGTTCCATAGCATCTTGAATCATCTCAATTAGAGTTCGGATGAGAGAATTATGCCCAAATTACAAAGCGATGTCAAAACTATCCAAAATCACTCAATTAACTTTGTTTTGCACACAGCACCTCCATTTGCATCCTAAAGCAAAATATAAGAATAATGAGTACATTTAGGCATCAAATAAGTATAAAGGACTAAACATTAATGGAGAAAAATATAACATTTTGCATTCTCATCAAATTCCCCCACACTTAACTTTTGCTCGTCCTCGGGCAAAACTCAAATTCACTTTCCTAAAACACCAAGTTTGAACGCCATTAACAAAGAACAACCAAGCTTTTCAAAACTCAAAACATGTCATGAATAAACATTCATAAACATCTTACAATTACTTAGTAAGCAATTTCACTTAAAGATGGAGTAGACTAAATACGTAGACCCTCACGGAAATAAACACTCTACTCTCATATGTTTGAAGGGTATCTGTTTCGCTCAAATTCATTCCAATGGAAATGATCTACCATAGGCTTCAATATCTTCTTATTCCCCACCACTGGGATCACATGCATAACACGAATCATAATGACTTTTCAAAGGTTGTAATGGGGTTTAGGATCAAGGTGGGAAATATTTATGAATGTAGTGTAAAAGCCATTGAAACTAGTGGAGCAAAAATGAATCAACTCTAGCTCTAATATATAAGACAATGAAAACCATTCACTCCATTAATCAACTTCTTCAATATGGCTTTAAAGCATTCATAACATGTAAAACTCCTGCATTGAAAAAGAGATCGTTCAAAAGAAACACTTTTCGTTTGCAGCAAGGAACG